>VZRI01010423.1:0-46320 GCA_013397515.1 Upupa epops | reverse complement strand
CTTCTAACTACTGAAACTGCTATTTGTACAGCTGAAAAAGGTTGGACACACGCGTCCCGCTTCCCCGGTAAAAGGATCAGTGACGCCTCCCTCAGGAAAAACCTCAGGTGGCAAGTAACCTCTTCCCCAGGAGACCTGCAGATGGGATTAAAAAGAACTGTGGATGACTGAATGACAGAGAAAATGACAGGACATCCATCAGAACAACGAGAGGACATTGAAGTGATTTGTCACAACTGAGCATGTAACGGTAATCCTCTGGGTTGTTTTAAATGTGTGTAATGTGGAGAATCATGATATACCCAGTTACAGAGGTCTACTAGTCCGGAGACATCCCTTTGGTTGGGGCTGTAAAAGAAAATTAGGAAAAGAAATAGAACAAGTCCTAGAATTACTAACTAAGACTGGACAAGTGACCCCGAATAATAAAGAGTAGTGGGAGCTTTGGCATTCGGGTACACACAATAATTTGAGAACCCCTGCACAGTTGGAAAGAATAGAGTGTGGTGGGGGGGAAATCAAGATCCCAGGCATCTGCGAGGTAAAAGCTAAAGACTGGAGAAAAGTTAAGAGTTGATGGAAAAATAAAAAGGTCCAAATCCTGGGAGGGCAAGACCAGACTGACCACCGTTCTTGTCATTGAGAAGATGAATCGCCTGACTGCTGGTTGCAACCCAGTAGGTTGGGGAGATGGAAGAATATGTCATACTGGACCTCTTGGGATATGGGTAATAATTAACCTCAGTGTTTGACTTGCCTTGACCCCTACCCGAGGGTGCCAGGAATGCTATCAACCTATGCATTATGGGTGCCAGACCCATCTGATGTTTACGGTGCATACAGACATAAATAAGAATGGTTATGATCAACAGGGTGTCAAGTTGCACTATGTATGGACAACCCTTTTTGGGTANGGTTATGATCAACAGGGTGTCAAGTTGCACTATGTATGGACAACCCTTTTTGGGTAACAAAGAATTTAGGAAAAGGTGAAATAAAGGGGGGAGTCAGTCTTGTCCCAGAGGGGAGGAACATCAATATTTTACTAAAGCTGGAATGTGAGGTTACTCAGATGAAGGAGGTCTTAAAGACCACCATAAAGAAATTTTGATTAAGACTGTGACAAAGAGTTCTAAGCAGGTGTCCAAATCCCCTAAAATTGTTCACAGGTTGTATAAGGACTTGAAGGAATGACTTCCAAACCTTGAATTTCCAAATTTATATATTTAATGTGGAAGATAATAAAAGAATTAAATGTTGGATATGTGGGAGAGCTGAAATGACGGAACAATGGTCCTGGTGAGGGGAAGGACTAGATGTAACTCAAATTATGTTATGGAACCAGAGAGGTCACTAAAATAGAACACAGACCAGAGGGGTGGATATTATCAAATGAGGTTATTGGCCAAGGGTGTTTATCAAGGAAAGGGGAAACGAAATACTCTAACAATGTAGGTGAAACCCCTGCAGGAGTGTCTATGTCATGAACTCCACTCATTCCTGGTGGTGGCCGGATAGCTCTATGGGATAGGTAAGTACTCAAGCAGGTATCAATTGTACCTTAACAACACTAGGACAAATATCTTGGTATAATAAGAGTGGGGCAAACCCTTTCAAAGAAGTAACAGGATTAAAGAAATATTGGGAATACCCAGGGAATACCTCCTGGGAATGGGAAACCCCAGATGGAATGTTTTGGATCTGTGGAAAAGAGACTTATAGTAAATTATCAAAATACTGGAGAGGCACCTGTGCTATTTGCATTATCCAGCCAGGGTTCTTCCTATTACCTTGGACTAGGGAAGAGATGGTAAGATTACCTCTGTCTGAACAGATAAAAACAACAGTGGGAATTAGTGAGAGGATCTCAACAATGGAAGGATGAAGAATGGCCCCCAGAACGAATCACTGAATATTATGGTCCCGCTACATGGGCACAAGATGGAAGTTGGGGATACTGAACACCTGTATATGTATTAAATAGGATAATTACATTACCAGCTGTAGTAGAATTGATATCAAATCAAACGGTGCGAGCATTAGAGTTAGTAGCTAAACAGTTATCTCAAACAAGGGCTACAGTACATCAAAATTGCTTAGCCTTAGACTGTTTGTTGGCCGAAGAAGGAGGGGTATGTGGGAAATTCAATACCTCAGAATACCATTTACAAATAGATGATAATGGAGAAATAGTTACACAAATCGCTGGAGATATCAAACGCTTAGCTCATGTTCCTGTCCAAAAGTGGAATTCAATTTTACAAGGATCATGGTGGTATCAGCTTTTTTAATGGAACATGGTGGAAAGAACTAGGTTTTCTGTTAATATGTTCATTGTTAGGGTTATTGTTTTTGCCTTGTCTGATACCCTATTTCATTCAACTTACACACTCAGTGATTCAAGGGATGTAGATCTCAGTGATGCCTTCAGATCCTGAATTGGCAACTGGGCAAGGAACCCACAAATTTATGTTGTTAAAAGAGAGTAAAATGGAAAAAATAACAGATATCCAAAGAGCGTTAAAGCAATTTGAAGCAAAAACACGAATCAATGAGTTACAAAAGAAAATGAGGGATTGTGAGATGTTATATTATGATTCGTGTCAAGGTAAAAACAANGGGGTCTCACCAAGAAGTGCAGATGTGAACAGAGGAAACTGGTATGAGGGGATCCTTTGAAGTGATAATGTGTATGAAATAAGGTATAAAATGCTACTGCCTTAAACTGTAAGGTGTGCGTGTTGGTGGAGTGACTAACTCCCCACGCACCCAACCCAGCTCGGCTTGCTCATTCCTGATTTCTGCAACTAATAAATCTTTTGTATTTTTTCAGAGATTTGGGTGTCTGTTGGATCATTTCTAACATAGTCAATTTCCCTTTTGGAGTCTTTTGTAGCTCTCAGTCTTTCCACCTCCGGTACTCACTGCAACCACCTGCCTGAACATCTGCATGCTTGTGCGTGGTCTCTGTTTGGGTGCCCACTGTTTGTCTACCGGCCTTCGTCCGAGTAGTCACCATATCTTACAGTAACTACCCTGTCGTCTCCGATTTCACACACCCCCCCCGGCGCTCAGTGTTCGGACTGCTCTCTCGCTGCCTCCTGAGGTCTGAGAGCGACTTTCGCGCCTGCTTTAAAGAGGGCTGGCTCTGCACTCCCCGCGGTAATTGCCCGGCTGAAGCCGCTAGAGTACTGAAACTCAGCGACTGCTTCTGGACTCCCCTGTCAAGGAAAACCCCCAGATCACCCCGAAACCTCGATAAAACAGCGTTCGGGGCTGAGCTCTCTCGCTGCCGCGTGAGGGCTCACCTGTCCTCAAAGATTTCCAGGCAGTGGGCATCAACAGCTTTGCTGGATAACCTGTTCCAGTGCCTCATCACCCTCATAGTGAGGAATTTCTTCCACATAAGATACATACATAAGACACAGCCCAGGAAAGAGCCTAAATGTTCATTTACCTTAAATAATATAGGTAAACAGACTGGTTTGGAGGAATTCACTACTATACAAACGTGCTTTAATCCTCTCTGTCCATGTATTACTATCTTTTTAGAAAGTTATTAGTATAAAGTATTAAAACTCTGTGAAGCATACTTTATGTTCTGTGAAAAATATAGCTTGACATAATTAAAGAAGCCTTTTCTCTTAGAATTTTATTCCTGAACTTTTGAAAATATTGTCACCTTCACAGGTAACATAGAAACCAATTTCAGTGTCTTTAGTTTCATTACAACAGTCACACTCCATCAGTGAAAACTGAAAGCAGATCAAAACCAAACAGAAGCAATGACAACTTCATGGAGAGAAGTGGCATCAACTTTTCCATTCACAGGATATTTACCTCCACCTAATGGTCAGAAAGAAAAACATTTTTCTGACCACCTCCTATCACTATTTGACAACAGATGAATAGGGTATATAAAAACAATAAATAACATAGCATTACAGTAGGACTTACAGCAACAATAACCAAGAAACACTAGCAACTTTGACTGACACAACCAGCAGCTAATGGACTTTTGCTATCCTGGGAGCTACATCAATGTTTATTCTAGCAGTTTCCAAGGAGCAGTGTATGCTGTCACCACATTTGTACATTAAATAATAGAGAAGATCCTTATTGGGCAAAGATTCATAGCACCTGAGGGAACTACAGGAACATAAATTAGTGAGGATCTTGTCATTATGTTTGGCTTTTTTTGTTGAAGTTTGGTTTCATTTATACCACTTATTTGTGTAACATGTATTCTCTAGATAAAAGCAACATCCTTCATGCATGCCACTCCAAGATTTATGTGCTAATTTATCAGGTACTCGTTGGTGGCTTTTTTCACCAGGCGCGATCTTGGAGCATTGACTATCAGGCTGAGACAGTGACGTGCTGTAGATTTATTTTATGTAGATGCACACAAACTCTGTATTTGCTCCAATGCATGTAATTAATAACATATTTCTTTTAAATTTTGAGGAAGACAATGAGAAAGCACCTAGGACTGGATTAGCCATATTCTTATAAATAATTTGTTTAGAATGTTCTTGTGGGAACTGCAATATGTAAGCTAAATACTTTGTTCCAAAGTACCATTAATTACTAAGGAAGGTTTAAAATGCTTTGCCCTTTACAAAAAAACTAGTGCTGTTCTTACAAAATAACTGAACCCATATGCACTGTATATTTACTAAGATTTGCATAATACCTTAGTATTACAGTAGCTCCTATCTTGTAATCTACTGCTGACTTGAAGTACTAAGTCAGGAAGAATGGACAGATTTGGCCTAATGCTCACTCTAGCTGCAAATAACAATACTTTGTTTTCTTGGAAATAGATGTATTTCTTGTACTTAAAAGAAGAAAAAAAAAAAACATAAAAAAAGAGAAAACAAGTGGAAAAAACCAAGTATTAGACAGACAAGAGGAAACAGAAGACTCTAGACACACATTACTACATGTAAAAAGAAATACTTCTAATAAGTATATATGGAAAATATAGGGGAAAAGGTTTTAAATTTTTTTAGTTGTAATTGTGAAGCTATACCTAAACCATAGCTACTCAAATTAACATTATGCATTAGAATGCATAAGCATTGCATTAACAATAGTCTGTTATGCAAAATTTTGTAGGTGTTTAAAAGAACACCAGTAAACTTGTAATGGAAATACATGAAAGCATAGAATATATAATACCAGCTAGCTTCTCATTAACATACATAGTGTTATTAACATTAACATAGTGATACTGCTTCTAATAACACTAAACCTCCTTCATGCACTTTTTAACAGCATGAAGAACCTTTTTATTTCTACAGTACTGCAACTATTTTGGAAATTTATGTCATTCAGTCTGTGAACAAGTAGGTTTAGGCTTCAGTCTACAGGACAGAGCTATTCTGAAGTTAAGATTACTATGCATGTAAACTGTTCATAATAGAAAACACTAATGGAACAGTGTCTGCTGGTGTGAAACAGTACCCAATTGGGAACTTATAAAGCTCTTTATGCCCTCAGTTAAAGTCAATAATAATCAACATTTTAAATATACTCAAAATAACAAAAATGAATATACAATAAATGGTTCATACCTTTCATGTTTTGTTTAAATACATATAAAGATTTAGCTCTCATTATACATACACTGAAAAGAACACAGGAATATCATGATACTACAATTAGTACCTTAAAAATTCCAAATCCACAAAATGTCATAGGGTGTGACATCAGTGCTCTCAGTTAAATTTAGCTACTCAAGGTATTTTGGGCTAAGGTAACACAGGAAGAAGGCTGATTACCTTATTAGGCAACTATTTCTGAACTATTCACAGAATCACAGAATCTTTGGAATTGGAAGGGATCTCTAGAGATCATCCTGTCTGACACTTCTGCCAAAGTAGGACTGCATATAGCACATTGCACAGGGCTGCACCCACTGCTCTCTCTTCATCTACCCAGCGTGATATGACATAATAAAAATCTATCAGATTGGTCAAGCATGATTTCTCCTTAATGAATCTATGCTGATCACTCCCAGGAACTCTATTCTCTTCCACATAGCTAGAGATGATACCTAAAAGAATTTTTTCCATCATCTTTACAGGGACATAGGTGAAACTAACCAGCCTGTAGTTTCCTGTGTCATCCTTCTTGACCTTCTTGAAGTCTAGAATGGCACTGGCCTTCCTCCAGTTCTCAGACACCACTCCTGTTTTTCATGACCTTTAAAGATGATGGAAAGTGGCCTGGCAATATCTGCCAGCTTTCTCAACACTTCTTGGCATACCCTGTCAGGGACCATGGATGTCCAGTTTGGCTAAGCTCTCTCTAACCTGGTCCTATACCAAGGGAAAATCTTTGTCTCTCCATACCTTGTCTCTCACATCTAGAGTTCATGAGAGACATCTTTAACAGCCCAAGGTAAAGAAGATACTCAATAGCTACCTTCTCTATATCTTCCACCACTGGAGTGCCGATTTCGTTCATGAGTGGGCCCATATTTTATCTTTTCTTTTTTTCTATTGATTCACAGAAAAACCCAACCCTTACTGTCTTTAATACCACTATGCAGATTTAATTGCAGGTGAGCCTTATCTCTTCTCCTTGCATCCCTGCATTCTCTGAAAACATTCCTATATTCCTCCCAAGTGCCAGTACTGTTTTACACACTACATACTGTATAAATTTCTTCCTTTTGAGTTTACCGTAAGATTCTTAGTCATCCATGCAGCTCTCCTGCTTCCTGTGTTCTTACTTGTAGAAATGCACCAATCCTGACCTTGGAGGAAGTAGTGTCTGAATACTGACCAGCTCTCATGAAGACCTTTGCCCTCTAGAGTTCTGACCCATGGTAGTCTGACAAATGTATGTTTGAAGAGGCTAAACTTAGCTCTTCTGAAGTTCAGGGTTGAAATCCTGCTTGTTACTTTACTTCTTCCTCACAGGATACTGAGCTCCACCATATCATGATCACTATAGCCAAGGTTATTCCCAATATTTTCATCTTTATAGTCCTTCTCTGTTTGTTAATACAAGGAACAGCAGTGCACCTCATAAATTCCTCCACCACTTGTATTAAAAAGTTATTTTCAGTGCACTGCAGGTATCTCCTGGACTGCATGTGTCTGACAATCATATCAGTGTATTTCATCCAGGGCTAACCACACACTTATTCTTGCTATTGCTAATTTTATTTATGAAACTGCATTTGCTTTTGGACAATTCAAGGAAAATCTGTTGTTTGGATTATCTCAGATTGGAACAAAGACAATACAGGTTTTGCAGTATTCCTGTATAAATCTCCATAACAATTAAATGATGCCTAAAAACATTTTTTAGTGGAGACATATTTGAAGCTGTTAAAGTAACTGAAGTTTTCTAGTTAGTCAATGTAAAATTTTAACAATATTTTGTACTTTTGATGTTTTTATCCTGATATCTCACAATTTTGCAGAATATATTGTATATACAACACTATGATCAACCTAGAAAGATTTGTGGAATTAATATGTAAGTCTAAAAGCCATGATAGAAGTAGAAATGCAGTGGCTATGCATATTTCTTGTGTCTTTGTGATATGCTCTGCATACTACAATTTGCTGTTCCCTGACAAGATTTACATATAGATGAACAGCATACATATGGGACATATCTGCACATTTATGGCCAAATATAACTGATTTGATCCTGTATCTAGGCTGTCTCTTAGTTATGTAACAAAACTGGGATGAAGTGGAAAACTATATCAAAGATTCAGTGGAAAAACACAGTGACCAGTTACTCTTACGAACAGAGCAAAAAGCAATATGTGAAGCAAAGAAAACACAGACTTCTAAGGTCATGACTGAAACCACCACCCATGGCAAACTGCAGAGATCTCTATTTATTTACTTCTGAAAGATGAAAGGCTGAGTCACTCCTAAGCCAATGACGTAAACCTTGGGTAGGGAGATAGCCTACCTCATTCTTCACTCATCTGCTGCCAGAAATATGCTACAAGGTCATTCCCCTCAGCTTTTTCAAGCAGGAGATAGAAAACCTGAACAGAGTAACCTCTGGGAATGCTGCAGTCTTTTGTTTTCAAATGAAAACACTTTTAGATGAGGAAATACAGTGGATAGGCAGAGTTCATTCAGATGTTTACCTGTGGAGTCCTGAAAGAGATTATATTTATGTAGAAATACTCTATTTCTGCATAAAAACCAGCCTCTGCACCAAGTCTATTTTCACATCAGACTTCACATACTTTCTCTCTGTAAAGCATTTATTAAATGAAAAAAGAACAATGGAAAGAAAAAAACCCTGAACACATACACACCCACTTGCTGTATTTACATATGCTCTGAAACATGGGACCAAGCTCAACTATTGGCACTGATTACTTTTCCCCTTGAGAGAAGATGTTTCCAGATTTAAAATCTTAACAGTGGACTTCAGAGTTCACTTACCCCACATGAAGATCATTTCTTTATTTTTATAGAAGTCTAAACTGCCTGGATGAGGCAGCTTTAGCTGCTTCCACACTAACTAGACGTACTATGAGTAGGCATTCTCTTTTCAGAGGTACTTTTTGAAGGACAAAAGTACCTTCAAAACGTCCTTAAGCTGACTGACCAACTCGGGAAAGGAATGTCCTTGCTGATGCCTTTCCTTTGTTAGCAAAATAATTTGTGAAACCACAAGAAAAACAAACCACCTGTGCATTTTTGCTTTATGAAAAAAATGTTAGCTGTCTGGCTTTATTTACTCCACAAAAACATGAACCAACTTGTAAGCATGAAAGAGGTAAGAAGAGAAATAATAACCAGGTGCCATAATGTGTAGGTGGTCTCCTCCATTTTGTTTCTGGAATCACAACATGAGTTAACACATCTCAGATCACATTAAGACATCAGCCTCTGTAGACATATTAAACCTTGTCTTCATTACTATGTATCTAAAGACCCAGGATGACAACTGCTTGATAGGAAGCTTTCCCACTGAGTTATCCTCATAGAGTGGGATGGTTGGAGGGGAGGGAATGGAAACAGGAAATTAGTGGCTGGAGGAGGGGTACAGGCCAAAGACAGAAAAGTAAGAAAACTACAGTCAAGCCTCAGAGGCTTGTAAATAGCTCACAGGGAGAAAGCCCCCACTCCCAGTGAAGAGTAAATGATGCTGTGCAACTCCCAGAAATGAGAGTTAATACTTGAACACTGTCACAATAGCTTTTGACACAACGAAAGATTCAACAACCAAAGTTATTAAGCAACATTCTTTATCAGCACTGGAGGCACAGGGGATATCTCCACCAAAGTTACGAGCACCAGGGTACAAGCTCTGTGGGTTTATGTTACAGGTCCTCATAAATATCACTTGGTCATACATATGCATTAGAGTTTTGCAACTTCATTAACATATACCACACCTCTAACTAATTGTTGAGCTGTTCCAGTCATTAACTTCAAGTCCACATCTATCTATGGTCCTTGCAGATGACAAGAATTCTCTATTTATTTCCTCCAGTTCTCCTTATCTATTCTCCCTCCAAGACCCCTTTCCTACATCAATAATTTTAACTATAAGGTCACAGGGATACAAGTTTGACAACCAGGCTATCCTTATCTCCAAAGTCTTTCCACTCCCCTGCATTCCTTGCAAAGCTTAATTCCATAGGCTCCGCCACCCCAGCAGCTCCAAGCATTTCCCTTTTTAATTTGTGTTACTGCTTTAAGTTAGTTCTCCATGTCACTGTAGTCCTCAGACACCTATCCCTTCTCAAAAAGCATTTTGCACTTGCCAGACAACAAAATAACCAAATCAAGTTCACAGTCACCTTGCTATCACTACTATACTGCAAAAGTTTAAATGGAACAAAAATAGTTATACATGATGACCATTATAACAAAAAGGGTGAAGACTTAGGATACTGAGGTTTATGGTACTGAACTCATTAGAAGAAATCAGCTTTCTTTGAAAGGGAATTAAATTTTTTTCCTAAACACAGCCAGTAATACTTACCTAAGTACCTGCAGGTCATGTCAGATTAGGTGACAGATAGAGTGAGTCATCATAAACTGACTCAAACTTTAAAACAAACTTTATGTTCATAGATATTCCTATTAGGATAGGAACAATAAACTCATCAATTACAGGTAGATAAAAAAATCGTATGTATCACAAATCTGGATGTTCTTGCAAACAACTGTCTGTTGTGTGTTTTCACTTGTGCAGGCTGATTGGTCAGGCTGGACTGGACATGCAGCAACATATGGAACATTCTGATGGGCAGAGAAAAGTGGCTGCTGTGTAATAGCAAACTCAGGCACCTGCTAAAAAAACCAAAACTGCAACAAAGTAAATCTAGCAGTGCAGACCAGAAAATGGAAGCAGACACTTGAAGAATCCTGTGCATACTTTAAACCCTATTTTTCATGGATTGCCAAACCAAGAAGCACTGGGTTTGATAATTTTTAGCAGGAGCAGTAACATAGGCATTTTGAAAACAATTGTAAGACCTATCAACTTCTAAGCTGGACACAGACAGCCTATAACTAAAAGCTTCTAAAGGGAAAGGGAACATAATGGTTCTAGAAAAATAAACAGATAAAGTCTTGGGAAGTAAATAATTAAAAAATATAATTCTATGTTTTAGGCAGAGATGATTAATATAATTTTATTTTTTAAATGAATGATTTCAAAGTATTCCTGAAGTTAAGACAGTATTAAGAAGCACGTTAATTTGGTAAAAATGACTGCATAATAATCTTTCTGCTCCCCTGCTAGTATTTATGAATATCTTTCCAGCAAGAAGAGTCTTTTCCAATCCAAATGATTCCATAACCTCTTCTATTGATGATTTGGTCATGCTGTGTTTGAGGCATCCCAGGCTGTGGTCTGCCTCCTTGGTTGCCATGTCACACTGATGAGTCCTGTCAAACAACATCAACCAGCATCCCCAGATCCCTTTCTGCAGGGCTGCTCTCCAGCCACTTCTCTCTGAGTTTGTATTTGTGCCTAGCACTATTCCATCTGGCATTTGGACTTGTTATATATCACCCCAATGACCGCTTAGTGATCCAATCACTAGACCATGCTAGAGAGACAGTAGTTCCTCCCAGTTTGATATCATCAGCAAAGTGGCTAATGGTGCATTCAGCTCCTGCATCCTGGTCATTGATTAAAATCTTGAACAGAACTGTCCCTGAAGAACAACATGGACCATCAAGGAGATGTAGGCTAATTCACTTCAACATCTAAAGCCCTGCCACCCATCCATTTCTTCACCCAACACACTAAAGTCAAGAAAAGCTGTATCCACAGACTGCTCTTCAACCACTACAAAGGTGACCTATCTAATTAGTTAGCTTGGACATTCCCTTTGTAAGCTCATGTTGACTGTGCCTGACAACTGTACTGTCTGTGAAAAACCTCTCAAGTAGCATGCAGCAGGACCATTTCAATAATTTTTCCAGGCACAAAAGTTAGATGAATAGGTTTGTAGTTTCCCGAGTCTTCACTCATTTTCTTGTGGCTGTTGTGGCATGCCTCCCCATTTTTCACTGTCCTCCCTTTCTCTTTTTCCACTGTCCTCAGTGTACACATGATTGTGTCTCTCCTTCCCCACTCCTCTCTGAGAAAACAAAACCACACAAAAAAAAATCCTCTAGCTGAACAGGTTTTTCCCTTCTTAAATATTGTTGTGGATGAAGTTATGTACTTCAGTCACAAGAGAGAAGTAACAATGTATCAACCAACAGTGATTTAACAAAGTCTGAACAGTAAATGCAACTTTTAAACAAGATTTAACAGTGAAGTACACCAGACTGCTTAGTGCATGGAGGACAGGGTCAGCCAAAGCTGTCAGGAGACTATATGTGCACATATTTCATTAATCTGAAACATTATTTTTATCTAAATGCAACCTTTATTACCTTAAATAAGCATGTTATTAGTCACAGAGGATTTTTGTGGCAAGGAACCTCTCAACCTCAAGGAGCATCCTTGGCAAGTATCCCTGTCCAAGAGGAGATCCTAGTGTGCCGACAGCTGCTGAGCAGAAGAACTTAAAGGGCTCTTGGGTTGCCCACTATTTATGGGAGTAAAGTTACTAATTGATAGTTACATATGAATCTTGCCTTGAGCTTACTGCTCATGTTAGCCCTTGGCTATTGGCAGGGTACCGTCCCTAGGTTGATGCAGAAGATTGCACCAAGTTACAGAATCACAATAATGATGAGGCTGGAAAAGACCTTAAAGATCATTCAGTCCAACCTAAAACCAACCAAGTAAATCTAAAGATCTGAAGATCTGACATCTAGATCATGCCACTCAGCTTTTTTTTCAAAACTTCCTTTTCATCCAGGCTGGTCTTTTTCCTCTACAGTTCATCTTGCAACACACAGGAACACCTTGGTTTTGTGCCTTCAATGATACATTCCTGAAGTATACCCAGCTCTCCTGAACCTCCTTCTTGTAAAGGGCTGCCTCCCAAGGAACCTTCCTAATCAATTCCTTAAATAAACTGAAATCCGCCCTGAGGAAATCCAGTTTAGATGTTTTGTTGAACCCTCTTTTTGATCCACTATTAATTGAAAACTTAATTATTTCATAATCACTGCCTCTCAGACAGCCACCAACAACCACATCACCCACCAGTTCCACCCTATTTGCAAACAGCAAATCAAGAAAAGCCCCACCCCTGGTAGGTTCACCAACCAATTGCGACAAAAAACAGTCCTCAATACACTCTACAAATCTTCTAGACTGCCTCCTAACTGCTGTGTTAAGATCCCAGCAAACATCTGGGAGGCTGAAGTCACCCAAGAGAATCAGGGCAGGCGATCTTGAGATGTCCTTCAATTGTTTAAAGAGTATTTGATCAGCCTCGTCATCCTGATTGGGTTGTCTGCAGCACACTCCTAACACAATGTTGATTTTATTAGCTAACCCTGTAATCTGAACCCATAGGCTCACCACTCTGTTGTCCCTGATCTCAAGTTCTGTCACTTCCAGGACAAGTTGTGACTTTACATGGAAGGAGGAATTTGAGCACTGCTGTATCGAGGCTGCATCCAACAATGCAGGCTGGTAAGAGAGCACAGCATCAGGATGTGGGGGCAGTGTGTGTAATAAAGAGCAGGGCAGGCTGATGGTGAATGAGGCATAAGCTGGCCCTGAAAAGCCATCCAGCTAGAAACATCTCCTCTGGCACAAGCTGCAAGGGAGTGCAGACCTGGAATTGGGCAGCACTTGCCTTCACAGAGACCAGTGAATTACTGGCACACATGCAAGTATCCCCACAGGGTTCATACCCCATCCTTACCAGAAAAAGATTTTAAAAAACAGTGAAGATAGCAATGCCATCTGCACTGTTAGTAGCACTGAGACTTTTTCTGAAGTTTTTAATGGGTTTTAAATAGTTGGATTTGGGGGGCAGCAGCACTGCAGTCCCAGTATATGCATAAGCATGCTGGATCACCACACTGCCACTGCACAAACTATGACACATCTCTTGTGTTGCATATTGGTGTTTCACAGCAGTAACCAAGGCCAAAGCCATGTATTTCCAGAGTCCCATCAGGTTACTCTGACTGTGGCAAACCTCTCCAGGTACATATCACTGTCAGACTCACTGGATACTACCCTGCGCCTTTCCTGCATTATCTGCTAGCTCCTTCAGTACTCCAGGCTGAGCCGCCCCAGGCCCCGCGGAGTTACAGACACCCATACCACTCAACTGTTCCATTACAACTTCAAACAAGAGCACTCCCAGCTCCTCCCAGGCGCAGGCACGCCCCTCTGAAGCTGTTGACGTCGCTGTAGTTTCTCATCTCACAGAAAAAGGACCAGGTGCTATTAAGATAATGCACATCACACTTGACTGGTCTAAGCAGGTTTCTGAAACCACCTGCCGAGGACCGTTCCTGGCTTTTTACTTCCTAGTACAGACCAGCACCTCACAGAAGCCCCACCTCATGATGGCACTACGCAGATTCTTAACTCTCATCTCGATGCCTACCCAGACAGACCCACGGAGACGGTCCGTCTCTCTCACCCCGTCCCTGCCACCGGAGCCCCCAGGCGCCCGGCCAGAGGTGCAGCGCTACCTTCCCAAGATGAAACCCGACAGGGCGGCCGCCCGCGAGCGCCCCTTAGCCGCTGCCGCGACTCCACTGCGCTCAGCGTCCCCGTCCTTTTCCTTTTCCCCTTCCCCCCTCCCGTGCAGTCCCTGCGCCGCCGCCACCGCCTCCTTTCGGGGCGGGCCCTGGAGCCGCCTGTGGGCGTTTGCGGGGGAGAAAGTAACATGGTGGCTTTTTCCTCCCTAAACGGGAGTGGTAGCGCGTCCAGCGGCTCCTGAGCAGAAGACGAGCAGGCGCGGGGAGAAGCTCCAGAGCGCCGTGACCTTCGCTGGGACGGGCGAGGGACGCCCGGTAGCAGCTGTCGGCAGGGGAAGCCGGCGGCAGGTGAGCGGCCGCGGCAGACTGAGAGATCGGGAGATCCCTGGGACGGGCTCCAGAGTTCCCGGCCCTGGCAAAGGCTCCGCTTCGGGGCCAGCCCGTGTCCCTCAGTGAGTGGGGCTGGGAGGACGGAAGCCCTTCCTGAGGCTTTCATGACGGCCACGGTCGCTGTTAAACCCGTAGCCCCAGACCGCGTTGGCCCCACCGCGGGGAGTGCCGGACTGTAGGGCGGCGGCAGCGCAGGTGAGTCCCAGGCGGCTCCCTCCGGTGCTTCTCCATTTTCCTCACCCCTTTTCAACACTCCAGCCCCTCCCCTGAGTTCTGGCGTCAGCGAGTTTAACCGTTGCGGGGCGAGGAGTCAGGGAAGCTGCGGGGTTGTGGCGGCATTTGGGGCTTTACTCCGCTTTGCTCCGAAACCAGGAGAACCTGGATGGTCTTGTCCTGGCTGTGGGGAGGATGTGTGAAGAGCAGGGGCCTGCCCTCCCCGCACTGTAGCTCACTGATAAGGGCACCGTTGTTAGTCGTCACGCTGTGCTTTAGAAGCTGGGCATATCGTATCAGTATGATAAGGCAGATTTTTAGTTTTTTGAAGTAGTAACTTGTAGTCGACTGGCGCTGTCACCTGGAGCAACGTTACCTGTCTCTGCTGTATGACTATGTAACTTGTGTAGCAACAGGATCTGGCTGGTACGCTTTTGCTTTTTCATGTCAGATAGGGGGAAAGTATTTACAGAAGCGATCTCAAGTTTTTAGTGTGGTGTAAAAGCTGATGAACCATGCTGCTGATCCCAGGCATGATCTTCTGAAGTGTCTGAGCACAATTTTTAACATGTTGTTGATGCTGCAGTCTCAGAAAAGATGCAGGAGAAAATTAAATGTATTTTCTACACTGGTCTTTTTAATGCAATTTTCTCTTTTGCTATTAAAATCAAGAATGTTGCAGACGTGGTCTGTTGTGCTGATTTCAAATTTAATGCTTGTGGGCTAATCTCTTGGGTCTATATGAGAACTTAACTTGTAAACAAACTGGATGGTTTATCTTCATTTTTTCTGCAAGCTGGGCTAGTGTAACTTCTGGGAACCTCCACAGTGTTTTTAACCAAGCTAAATTTAAACCTGTGCGGACGTGCTATTAAAAAGAAAATTCTTTACTTTTAGTTACCTCCATTGGCTATTGTCTTGTGTAGACTGAACACAATGTTAGCACAAATGTTATTATCGCTCTTTAAAAGTTAAGATACTAATCATACTCTGTACTCTCGAAGGATAAAGACAATGACAGAATGCAAACAACTTCAGACCTGCTTGATGAATGACAGGATTTTTATTTACATTTTTTGTGAAAAGCAGTTATGACCCAACTTAGGCAACTAACTAGGCTACTGGGCAGATGGGCATATATATTTGAAATGCTTGGCACAAGGGACACAAACAAAAAGAAAATGAAAACTGTTAGATAGCTTGAGAGTGCTTTTATTATAAATGTTTTATCTGTTAAGTAAGATCAGATGTCTTGTTAGGCTTTCAGGTACATTTCACTATAGCCATAGACACAGAGCAGCAGTATGCTTCAACTAGAATGTTTGGTTGGTCTTTTTTCTGGTTTCATGTTTGCTTTCATCACTGACTTAGCCTTCTGACTTGAAATTACAACGAAAAGCACCTGTAACTTCTAAGGGTGGGACCTTTTGTTTAAAAGCAGTCTGGAGATAGATCTGGTGGAAATACTACTTTCTGTGCTTGTTAGTCATCCTGAGACATGTACCCACCTTCAGCCTGCCATGTTTTTAAAACATATTCAAGGTGCTGAAGATCTTGGTCTAGATGATGTCTAAAATAGTTCGTGCAAGTCTCAGTCATAGTTACTGAAGTTGCTTCCTGTTTGATTTCCCATACAGTTGTCAAATTTAAATCTGTAAAATAAAAATCATCTTGTCACATCATGACACATGAGACCTGCTTTTCACTTACAGTGCTTTGGACTGTAAACTGGAGTCTTTGGTTTTTATCTACTTTTGAGCTTCTGTATTCCTACAAAAATAATGTGGAAACGAGATGCTACTTCTCCCGTGGTCATGTGGAAATTAGATGCTGCTTCTTCCTCACTGGATGAAAAAGTGGTGGTATTAGAAATATTGTACAGCTGTTATGGTAATGAGGGTGCTTGCTTTCTATGCATTTGTGGAGATGAAGGCTCATGACTCTGACCTCTGTGCAAGCAGCTATTAGAAGTAACGTGAGTTAGTTGAAGACTGTTTCTGGACTATATTCAAGTGGAGTGTGACTCTTTCAAGTGCAACTATTCTTGTGAATGTGTCTGTTACAAAATGTGTGCATACAGTCTGCTTACTTTAAATTTTCAGGAATATGGTTACAGTGTGCTATGGATTGGAAGCCAGAACAGGACAGTCTTGGCTAATATCTCACTCTGAGACCTTTGTTTCTGTGTCTTAAAGGGTGTAAATATGGTCCTGGTGTTCACTGTCTGCTCTCCTAGACAACAAACTTGTCAACAGTTGTCAGAGTAGCAGACATTGTAATGATGCTCTCCCTTCAGGCCTGTGACTGTTTTCAGACTTTTTTTGGTTTTTTTTGAGTAGCAAAATTGTGAAAGAATGGGCAGTGAAACAGTACCTGATTACTTGCATAAAGATTGGCTTGCATGTCATTAAATGTCCCTTTTTTTTTGTTTCAGTAAAATGCAGTGAGCCAGTTTTGTGGTATTCTGCTTTCATCTTTGCATTTTGTGATGCTTTATTCTTTTCCTTTACTATCAAAAAACTCTCAAACACTTGATGCTTTTCAAGCATCAACCAAGAGCCTGTGTTTTTCTGTCTAAAATATGTTAAAAATAGAGTAAATTAAGAATTGACTTGCAAATCATGTTGTTCAGTTCTGGCAGCAAAAGCTGGATATACAATTACAAGTCTCTAAAGTAGTAGAGCTTTCTTGCTTTTGAAATGAAAGTGTTTTCCAGTTGTGAACAAATTGCAGTTCTACTACAAAACTTGGCCAATTTTTTACCAGAGAGGCAAGGAGCCCTACGTTTTTGCTTTCTGTCTGAACCTGCACATTTCAGTGATAGCTTTTGCTTTTATAATTACAGCCTTTCACCAGTAATGCTTAAACTGAAGTCTAGCCATGAATGCATTAGCAAGTCTTTCATGTTCAGGCATTGTGTGACTAGTGAAAGCAAGCCTTTTTAAAAAAAATTAAATTCTTTCCTTCTTCTGTTAGAGAACCCAGTACTGCTGTTCCTGGTGTGACCTATCATGGCTCTGACCTTCTTCGTTATTTTCTAAGGAAGAAGTGAGACTGTCACACGTATAAGAAACCTGACATAGATGGAAGTCTAGCCAGTGAGATATCCTTTAGCTGTGTCTATATAATGTGTAAACTCTTATCTTACTGATTTAAGGAGCTATGAAGGTGTGGTTGAAGGTGGAAGAAAGAGAACCACAACTGGAAAGCAATTGACTAGGAACTGCAGATGAAGAAAAGGTCCAAGCACTTAATTTCTTGCTTTTCCTGAAGTATAAATTAAGGCATCAATAGCTCTACAGTTAACCCAAAACTTCTACAACTTAGCAGCCTCACATGGAGGACAAGGAGGTGATTAGAGGCAGCCAGCATAGCTTCACCAAGGGCAAATCCTGCTTTCTATGATGCAGTGACTACAACAGTGGACAATGGAGGAACAAATAATACTGTCTGTTTGGCATTCTGTAAGGCCTTTGACACAGTCTCCCATGGCATCCTTCTAAGTTGGAGAGAGATTGATTTGATAGGTGAGCTGTTTGGAGAGATACCATTTTCATAGGTGAACCATTCAGTGGATAAGAAATCCTGAGGTGCATCTAAAGAATTGTGGGCAGCAGGGTGATGGAAGTGATTCTTCCCCTCTACTCTGCTTTGTGGCACATACCTGTTAAGCTTCTGAAACCATCAAAGGTATAACTTGAGGAATTTTGGCAGAAGCTGATATTAGTCTAGGGAGATCCATCTTTCTCTGCTCTAGTGTAGCAGAGTAGACCCCACCTGGATTACTGTATTGAGTGCTGGGGTCCTCAACATGAGAAGGACATTAACATTTTGGAATGTGTCCAGTGGAAGGCCACATAAATAATGTGAGCTGGAACACCTCTTCTGTGAGGATAAACTGCACGATTCCAGAAAAAAGGTGTCTCTTTGGTGACTTTATTGGAGCTTTTCAGTATTTAAAGGAAGTCTGCAAGAAAGATGGGGAGAGACCATTTAGCAAGACCTGCTATGACAGAATAAAGACTAATGGTTTTAAACTAGAAGATAGGAGATTTAGACCACATATAAGGAAGAGGTTTTTTTTACAATGAGATGGTAAAATACTGGAACAGGTTGACCAGAGAGGTGGTGGAGACCCCATCTCTTGGGACACTCAGGCTGGATGAGGCTCTAGGCAACCTGATCTAGTTTAAGATGCCCCTGCTAAGTCCACAGAGGTTGGATTTTATGACCTTTAAAGGTTTCTTCCAACCTAATGCATTCTATGATTCTATATCCATCTCAGTCTAAGAGAAACTTATAGAAAGGGAAAAACAGATGAACTGCTGAGTCATAGCAACGGGTTATTCAGTTAGTTACTCTGATCGCTGAATGGGACTGTTGCAAAATACCAAAACCGGTGAGGCCAGTTCTCAACAGTTGATCATGCAGCCTTCCTTGGAACTAAGAGTAGTAGCTAGCTTAGATCAGGGAGTAATTTGTACCTATGCCTTCACTATTCTCTTGACACTTAAGGTCTCCCAGCAACATTTTAAGTAATGAATGACATTTTAAGTTGTGAGAATATAAACTGAGGGGTATTCAGGTATAAATGCCTGAAAACTTCTGTTTGAAGGTACAACAAACACTGAGATTGGGTTCTTTGAAGGTGTAGGCGATACCTTTTTGTGGGTTTCCTTGGAACATGGAATAAAAAATAAGCACTGTGTTTCCCAGAGCAAATACTTTGAAGGACATGGATAGCCTGCAAAATGTTCAATGTATGTAAAACATGTGTCTTACACCTGTTAAGCTTTTGAAACCACTTTGCTGAGGAATGTTGGCAGAAGTTAATACTAGCTTATGGAGAACCATCTTTCTCTGCTTCTTTTTTCTGCTATAACTCAAGAATTACTTTCTAGTATGTGATTCCCAATGAAAGCCTGGAGAACTTAGGAAAGCTTTCAATGTGAAGTTTAGTTTTCTGAATAGGTTTCACAGATGCCTGGACTTTGCAGGAGGAGGAAGAGTACAAGGCATTTTCAAAGTAATGAATCACTGTGATGCATAGGTGGGGTTTGTTAATAAATGGAAGCAGTATGGTTCTTACTGGTCATATCCAGTTTTGTTTTCAGTTTTGAATACTGAAGTGTAAGCAGGACATGTAAGAGAAAACTTCCTAGCTGCGTAAGTGTTACTGTTTTATCAGAGTTGTGATGAAACCAGAAAAAGCAAATCTACATATCTCCTGTGCAATGTTTATTTGACTCAAATTGAATTCTTGGAGTTAAAGGCAGCAGTGTAAGACTTGAATTTGTTCTGACCTTAAATTCTTGCATAACCTTGGGGATCATTCTTTCTCGGTTGAATTTTGGTAGATTGGTTTGGGTTTTTTTGTTCTTTACTTACTACTTTAGGTTTTAAGAAGTAATTTTCCCTGTATAAGACTGTTCATATTCTGTTACATGGATAAAATATAAGCCAATGCTGAAGTTTTCTGTTACTGATAAAGTATGCCAGCAAACTTGCAGTTGTACTGTTATGAGAAAATCACAAGCTATAAACACAACATGCATTGCACGCAAGAAATTGTTTTTGCTGCTGGTGGTGTACTTACACAGGGCTTACACCGGAATACTTGTATGTCCCTGAAAAGCAGAATTATTTTGCACACTCTTAGCTATGCCCTAGTAGGAATAAACCAAACCTGCATAACAGTAAGTATAAACAGAGTCTTTCCAGGATTGGGTAAACCAGATGAAAGTTTGCCTTTGAAAAAAGGCAGAGTATGTGTGCTTTCTTAAAAAGGCAGTACCACTTCAAACTGGTATATATGTATGTATACTCTTCCATTTCTGCTTTGAACTGTTTTGTTAGGCAGCATTTTTTAAGTTAATTACATGTGAAAGCCTTAAATTCCTTTGGGTATGATGACTCATTAACTGTTAATGTAATGACTAATGTGACATTTTAGCTTGTTTTAAAGAAAACAACAAATTCTGCACAAAGGCTTTACAGCTTCTATTTTCTTCTGTGAGGCTCAGATATACTGTGTATGCACTGAAAAGACGAACTGCCTCAGCTGCTTATCTTGAGATTCTTTACATTCTCATCTTTAACTTGCAAGATTAAATGTTTGAATTTAAATTCTTTGCATTTGAGTTGTCCAAGTTGGTAAGTGCAAACTTGTATCACTCTTTTTGGGTCTAGAATATTGATGCTGCTCTAGACCTGTGACAGACAAAGACAAAAAAGACCATAAAGCATTAACACTGTGTTGTAGAGGGCTGACTGATGCCCGTCTTTTGAGTAGGAACTGAAATTCTAGTAGCCCATCTCTTGGGTAAATCTTCTGATTATATGAACTGTGGGCCCACCTGCCTCTTCGCAGAGCCAGAAAGTAGTATGTAACAGTGTACAGTGGACGAGTCCTAGGTAGAGGAGAATGCTCTCAAGTACACACATTGCTGGCTGTTTTGGTTTGGATTTTTGGGCTTTTTTTGCAAAGGGAGAAAATGTGAGTTCCACTCCACCACGATTGTTTGTGTCTCAAATATATTTTGGATGCCTCAGCAACCGACTATTAGGTAGAGTGATGGGACTATTGTGTAAGTCAAGTGAGAACAATCTTAGGAGAAGATGCTTAAATTTCACAGAATCATAGAATTGTTACTGTTGGAAGAATCCTTTAAGAACATCAAGTCCGACCATTGGCCCAGCACTGTCAGGTGACTATTAAATTGTGTCTCTCACATAGTGTCTATATATGTTTTAAATACTTCAAGTGATTGTGACTCCACCACCTCCTTGGGCAGCCTGTTCCTATGTGTGGTAAACATTTCAGTGAGAAGATCTTTCTAATATCTCAGCCTGAACCTCCTCTGTCTGAACTTGAGGCCATTTGCTCTACTTCTGTCACTCTGTACATGGGAGAACAGACCAACCTCCACCTCTGTACAGCTTCCTTTCATAATACCAATTGTAGAGAGCAGTAAGGCCTCCAAACACTGTGTAATAAGCTGAGATAGATCCTCTAACTATAAATCGAAATAATCTGTCCCTAGATGTTTAAACTGGAAACAGGAATGCTTTCATTGTGAATTATTTCCACAGTAATCTGTTTTTTCAGCCACATTTTTCATTTCTAATGTATAACAAAATCAATAAAACAATGTATCAAGACATTTCATATTAAAAATACATAAAAACACCTGAAGAATATTTTAAATAGACAAGTGCATGTGTTGAATTGTAACAGAAATGTGTGTTACAAAGCGTAAAGGGTAATAACACTACCTTGGACACAACAGTACAAAATGGTAAACCAGCATTGCTCTCTGCACAAGAAAGAACGTGACTTAAATTTACTTTCAAAATCTTACCATGGAATTGCTGTAGGCTCTCTGAAGGGATATTTCTCCAGAGTTTTAGAAAATATGCTGGAGGCTGACAGTAATGCTGGATAAAATAGATTTTCAAAAAGACCTTTTTTTCCCTTTTCTCTGTGTTGCAACTGAGCAGATACAGTCTTAGTAATAATCTGATCTAAGAACTTTTTTCACTGTTTAAAATCCCAGAAACTCAGGTTTCCTGTGTTCTTTCTGAAAACTCCACCAGTGTGAGGGGTAATGCACTGTAGATGTTTTGAGTGTTAGGTAACACATTCTGATCTGTCTCATGAAATCATTATCTCAATCTCAAACTTCTAATTTACTTGCTACCTGGTGAATGACAAGGCTTCATGACAGAGAACCACAGGCTTGTGGTTCATTGACAACTTTTTCTAGTATTTGGGAAAAGTGTTTGGTACATTTATCAGTATAAGTAGTACCTTTCACTTAATTTTTGTGGTTATTTTCTTTAGACATTCCTATAATATATACCACTTTAATACTTTGACAATGTCACATTTTATGTATGCGAAGAAGACTAAAATACAGGCTTCAGTGGGTTAATGTACTCATGTTTCTTAAATTTATATATTTGGGAATGTAATTGAGCACAGCAAGAAGCAAGGGTTTATAACCAAGGACTTCTAAGGTGTGGAAACATGATTTCTTACATATATTGCAGAATTTAAAGAAGCAAAAACAAAATTTCAAAATTTTCTTGTCTTTTAGCAACTTTGTTAGTATAAATTCAAACAAAATTTTATATTTATTTTGGAGCAAGAGTTGTAGCCATAATGGAAAATTTGAATCAACTTTACATGCATGCTTTCACAGATACACAGCCCACTTGATGCCTTTTATTTGTGAATGCTGTTCCATTTCTGCACTTTTAATACTAAGATAGCTTTACTAACCTTTGAGTGGCATTGTTCAGAACTTTGTTCTGGCTTCTGGAGTTGTGACTGGGCTGGAGTGTGCTTGCTTGTGTCCTCTTATGAATATAATTTACAATAAATTAAAAGTGATGTTGGGAGCAGTCACTGATGGTCACTGCACTTTCTTAGATGGCTGTTATATATTTTCCCTTCTTTACTAGTCTTTATCTAGGAACAGAAGGAGTGGCTTAGATACTAAGCAAATACCTTTAATTTTCTTTCATTTGACAGTAAAACCACAGAATTTGAGGGCCTAAGTTTTCAGGAACTGTACTCCTGCATTAGTTTTTGTACGCTTGGTTTGTATCTGTATGTAGTAACATCATTGTGAGGTGACCCAAAAAGTGAGTGAAGAGGTTACTTTGAGTCTTAGACTAACTCTTTTGGTATTTGCTGCAGATGTAGTAATGCAAACCCTCACTGCAAAAATGTGCTGCAAATCAAGATCATGATATGCCTGGTGCAGCATAAAGAGCAGAAAGACAGTTCTTCCTGTAAGTTTCTCACTGCTGCAGTGTTAAGACCCAAAGCCATTAATATTCTAACTGCTGTCAAGCATGTGGTTTAGACTTTTTCAAGCCATCTTGGCAAAAGAGAGTTTCTTAATGAGGAGTTGGCCAGACGATTAAAAGACAGACTTTTGAAGTGTTAATAAGCTCCTGCCAAGCTTGAAAAGCAGCGGAGAAAGAATGAAAGTGCTGACATGAAGCCGAGTGATTTGAGGCTGGTGTCAGAGGCCAAACAGAAATAGCAGTCCTCCTTTTGGTAGGCAGGAAAGGTGTTTAAAGGGGAGAGAGCAGGCTATTAGGCTCTGAAAGTCTTGATGGGGCAGCCTGTTTGATGTAGTAAAGCTGTCAGTGCAAACACCTACAGAGAAGAATGGCATCTTCTCGCACCATTGTTTTTTCTTGAAAGGTGAAAAGAGAAAATCACGCTCCTCAAAACTATGAATGGCTTTTCCACTTTGGATTTGTGATGCCTGTAGGAGATGATTTCAGGTGGCATGTGGCTGAAAGTACTGTAGGCAGTTATCAGAAGTTAAATCAAAGCATAATTCTGTG
Organism: Upupa epops; assembly: GCA_013397515.1. NCBI lineage: Eukaryota > Metazoa > Chordata > Aves > Bucerotiformes > Upupidae > Upupa > Upupa epops. The sequence continues at coordinate 22,267 of VZRI01010423.1, read as the reverse complement.
GTCTGGCAGACCTCAGTCACTGAAGATTCTGGCAAAATAATTTCAGTGCTAATACCTAACTGTTTCAATGCATGGTAGAGAGGTCAGCTAGAAAGAAAATAGCTGAAACTCCTAAGAGCTCACTTCGAGTAACCTTTCAGGTGGATTTGAAACAGAGTATCTTCCCTCCTTTGACTTCTCAAAACTAAAACCAAGACCACTATCAGCCCAATCAACCGAAGGTCACAAAAAAACTTACATAAATTAATCTGGGAGATCTGAGCTTCCAGAAGACAGTTACACACTGGACTATTGACTTATATGTCTCTTCACTGTTTTATTTTTGTTTCATGCTACTACATGTGGCTTTGTTCCAAGAGAGTTTTCAATTACAGAAGAGTTCGCTAACAAAGAATGTTTCCAGGGCTGCAGATGTTTCACTCATTACATAATACGGAGCATGGCTAATCTTTAGAGCTTACAGATGGGGCAGTAAGTGCATTTCATGAATTATATTCCTTGCTCTGAGTATTATAATTACTATATAATTTCTTTTGGTCTATTTTATTTGCAGCATCTGAAGTAAGTGCAATCTTCTGTTATGTGAAATAACAGTTTGGATACAACTGTGATGAAGTAAGACTGTACTGGTTTATTAAGTGAGTCTAGGTAGACTGCTTGCTGATTATCATTCTCCCCTTCTCACATCTTTTGTATTTCTGTTTTCTGTCCAAACCTACCTTCCTCCATTACAGCTTTTTTTTGAGAGTCCACAGATCATTTTTATACCATGATATTGTGTACCTTAGTAGTTCCAGGCCTTTAGAATGTGTATTTATATTTGATCTTTATAAACAGTGATAGAAACAAAAGTTATAACCACCCATATCCTTACTGCTGGTCAAACTTGAAAGGTTAGACCTTCAGGTTTTACCTTCTTCTGTCCCAGGTCACTACATTTTATTGTTCTGATATAAGATTACCGGTTTCTGCATAAAATTGTCTTTTCTAATCTGTGTCATCAGTTTCTTCACACCGCCCTTGTCAAGCCTTTATCTTTACCAGTAGTAATAGGTAAACCAGAGTAATAGGTAAACATTTTTTTTACTAAGGCCTGTAGTATCAGGTTAAGGGGCAGCAGTTTTAAACTGAAAGAGGGTCGATTTTGAGTGGACATAAAGAAGACATTTATTACAATAGGGGTGGAGAATCAGTAGAACAGGGTGTCTGGAGAAGTTACCTATGCTCTGTCCCTGGAAGGCTGGCTTGGATGGGGCTTTGAGCAGACTGTTAGAGTGGAAGATAGTGTTGGTTCTAGAACACCTGAGTTTCTCTGATTCAACCTGGTAGTGCCAAATGGTAATGGGACAGCATTGTGTACTGAGAGCAGTTTGGTCCTGAAAATAAGATGGCTCTAGATGTTCTGCTGATATGCCAAAAGGGGACTATAGTCGGAGTAGTTCGATTTAGGTGGTTATGTTGCTTGCAGATTCTGAGTTGGTGCTGTAAAAGTCCTTCACAACATTAGTTGGCATATTAGTTGCACTAAAGTGTGATTAAAATGCTTCTGAAATACTTGAAAACTTTTAAGACTATACATCCTACCTGCCAGATCACCCTCACAGTATCATTTCCTCACACCTTTTTCAAAATTTAAGGGGATGGGCTCAACATTCCTCAAGTTTAATGGATCTAGCATCTTGGATGCAAATTTTTCTTTCCATGACTGTTGTATTAAATTAAACCACTGAAATGAAAAGCTAAAATTCTATTCTCTGACTTTCTAAGAAGACTTTTAAAAATTGTTCGTGTCACACATACTTTCTTCTAGCAGCTTTTTAACATTTAAAAATATTAGAAAATAAATTGAAATTTCTCGGCTATTGAAGCCTTAGTATACTGATTTTGCTGTTATTCCTTCAAGTGTTTATGTCTTTACTCTAGATGAGCAGAAAAGCACTTCCCTGTGACTCTGTACTTGGGAAATGAAGTACTGTGTGTTGTAGTTATGTTATGGACAATTTTAAGTAAACATTACTTGACTGCAAAACAGCTGGTGCAGTGGTAAAGCACATGATGCTTTTAATGAATTTAAATGAAGTTTTCTTGGGAAAATATGTGTCAATCTAGAGATGATAAGGTAAATATTTGCTATTAGAGTACAGCAGGTAGCTGAAGCTTTCAGAAATGGATATATATTAGAGAAGTCTTCTTTTTCCATGTTTTGCAGGTAATGCTGAATAAAAAAATAATCATCTATATAAAAGCAGTCCTCAGCTGTGTGTATGTTTGTGAATGAAGACTGAGAACTTTTAAATTGGTGGTCTGTATTTGTGATTCTGTAAACTATGTGATAAAAACAACACAGCTATGAAATAAAATACAAATACAGAACTTACATTGTCATATTCATTGTGGCTTTTTGCAATTTATTCTCATAAATCTTTATATGTTTGCAAGAGTGACTGTTGTAGTTCACTAACGGTAAATACAGGAAATTGAAATAAAAATCTAACAGGTTTTTTTTGTGTAGCAGACAATTAAATTAAGCAATTTCTGATTTTGTTTTTTTCCATAGTCCTTTAGAATTCATAGAAGTGATATTTAGAATGGAATCCTTTTCCCCAAAGCAATTTCACTGTGAAATGTCGTTGTAAGAATGGATTCTGGTCTTTATGAAGCTGATGTTTTTGGAAGAATTGTAAAATTACATTGTGGTTATGAGAAAGGCAGTTGTTTTTTTAGAGAGTCAATATTAAATGGCCTGTGTGAGAGGAGAACCATGTTTCTGGTGTTTAGCAGTGGAAGAATTTATTTTGTTTGCTCCTGCATAGATTTGCTAAACAAATCTTTTGAGCTGGACTACTTGGTGCCAAGTGCCTTTAAAATGTGTGTAGGTGATTTTTGTTTTTTTGAAATTACAAAACTAACTGTTCTGTTAGGAACTCCTTTTTGGAAGTATCTTTGGTAACTGAAAAAAAGGTCTTTCATGGAACTTACATATATGTATATATATTGCATTTTCACAAGGCATTCATAAAATTACAGTTTTATTTTTAAAATGTTTTTGTATTTGGGCCTTTTCCAGCAAGAGGATGGGATGTTAGAATAAAAATTCCAGCATCTTCTCAGTGTTGAGTTTTCCTTTTATTCTTATGATACACAGAAACCAACTTGCAGAAAACTGAGGACAGTATCTCTGGAAATTATCCTGGGAGTAGTTGCTGTAAGGTCAGAGGAGTATCACACAATCTTATTCATGTGTGAAATATAAAAATATTGAAAAATAGCAGTGTATTAGTTAATCCTGCTCCCCTCAAAATCATACATACCAGTTTTTTTCTGAAGTTCAGAAGGCAAAGTATCCTTACAACTAATTCAATATATTTGTTTTGGTGGCAGTCTGCTAATTTGTAGTTTAATGTCCATTTGTATTTAGAAAGATGGTGCATTAAAGAAATCAGCCATGGATTGATTCAGACTCATTACTTCAAGGTCTTTTTTGAGAGATTCTCTTGCTTTAAATACTTAGCTACAGTATTGTTGGTCCCAACTGGGCCACAAATTTAGACTAGATTCTCTTTATTTGCATTTCAATAGTACTCAGTTTTTACACGTCTGTCCAAATCTCTTTCTCTCTGTTTACCCAAAATAGCTAAGTTTTCAATTAAAAAAAATAAATCTAGGATAACATCAGTGCAACTCAACAAACTACAGCTGTAATTAAAAATACAAACTGTTCTGAGATTTTTTTGTGCTGTTGTTACTGTTTTATTTCCTGCTCATTGTGCTGGTTGTTAGTGTTGATTAATAATACTGCATTGTGAGAACATGACACAGAGTTGTGTGAATATAGTTATAGAAGTTACAGACAAGTACGGGATGGGCTCTGCTCCCAGGCAACTAGAGAGGGAATGGCCTGAAGCTGCACCAGAGGAGGTTTAAGTTAGATGTTAGGAAGCACTTTCTCATGGGGAGGGTGTTCAGACACTGGAATGGACTGCCCAGGAAGGCGGTGGAGTCCCCATCCCTGGAGATCTTGAAGAGAAGATTGGACATAGCACTTAGTGCCATAATCTAGGTGATGTGGTGGTGTTAGGTCATAGGCTGGGCTTGATGGTCTTAGAGGTGTTTTCCAGCCTCAATAATTCTGTGATTCTGTAATACATAATGAAAGACTGGATTGTTGAACAGAAGTTTTGTTTTTTAAAAACACACACATTTATATGATGCCAGCTATTTTTAGCAACTTGTTCCAGTAATTTGATTTCACATATATCAGGTGCAAACAGTACTTTCCAGGTTACAAGATACTCTGACTCAGCTCTTGTAAGATAGTCAAGCAGAGAGTTTGTCTGTTTGCTTGTCTGTTTTTCTAATTCTGTGAACAAATTCAAATATTAAAGATTGAAGCTGAAACATTTTGGATTTCACATGTTAATGATTAATCCACTGCAGTTCAGTATTGCTGCTTCTGCTAGTGTTGCTGGATCAGTGGAATATTAGAGAACTGCTTTGGTTGAACACTGAACAGTCTGTACCAGTCTAGTGTTCAGTGAGACCAGATCATTTTTCCAGTTCATTATGTCATTGTGCATACTGTAGTTCTGGTCAGAAGTGAAGATAGGAATAAACAGTGGAGGGGGAACCTTTTAACAGAAGCACCAATTCCGGTGAGATTAAGTTACCCCCGCATTTTCATGTTGAATTGCTTATTTGTAAAAGGCTTTATCGCTAATTGTTCTTTACGACTGTAAAAAGGGTAAACTGCTACAAGTTCTGTAGTCGAAAGTTATTCAGAAACTTCACAGATAACAGTGGCTTTAAAGCAGTTTTCTTTTGGCTTAGACCTAGGTACCAAACACCTGGCAAATTCAATAAACCTTTTATTGCGCCAGTTGATATGACATCCATGTATTTTAGTGTGGGAAACTCAGTCATGTCAGTAGCCATGGCATGGCCTTCTCCTTTTGAAGGTTGCCAAAAGCTTTAGTGCCTCTTCCAGGATGTTTTTTTATGTATTGCCCTACCAAAGCTGTTAGTCATAGTGTTTAGAGAACATTAAAGTGATCTAATGAAAAACATTGTGTAAAGGCACTGCAGGAGAGCTTTTTAAAGGATGTGGGTACTCAGGTACACAACTCCTTTCAGTTTTGAAAGAGATTGCATTATTACCCTTCCCATCCTTATTTTCATCTCATGCTGCATTCCCTTGCAATATAGTAGTTGGCAATTAAGTTGCTGAATCTTACACTAATATTTCTCAGTAAGCATGCAGGATGAATAACTGATTTTTCCTTAGTCTTAGTACTCTCAACACGTTTGATAAAAAGTTTTGGAAGCCTGTAAATTGTCAAGATAGACAATAGTTTTTCAGTACACTGCAGTAAGAAAGGGTAGATTAATACCAGGAGGAGAAACTAGGTTGCAGGGATCCAAATTGCCCTGTCTGTCACAAATCACAGTGAAATGTTTTTGCAGTTATCAGACTAGGAAATTGCAAATACAATATGTTTTCAATTTCAGTGCATTTATTATTTACTATTACATATTACTTTTGTTATAGATAGTAATATAAAAATAATAAAATTATATTATTTTTAGTGCACTTATTAGTTCCAACCCCATGGCAGAGGGGTTGGAACTAGGTGATCTTTAAGGCCCATTCCAACCTAAATAATTGGTTATATTCATAGACCAGTACTCCTTAAGCAGGATCTAGGCAGCCGTGGCAGTCCTGTTTTTAAAGATAGGAACCAAACTTCCGTTCCTGGTTAACATTCTAGATTGGATCCCTGAAAATCTGGGGATAGAAACATGGGAATCTAAAAGATTGTGGCCGTTAGCTCCCTGAAGGATATAATAGTATTCAGTTTTACTGCTTGAGAGCCAGCTGTGTGTGAGCCAGTGGTGTGCCCAGGTGGCCGAGAAAGCCAATTACATCCTTGCCTGCATCAGAAGTAGTGTGGCCAGCAGGACTAGGGAAGTGATCATACCACTGAACTTGGCAGTAGTGAGGCCTCACCTGAAATACTGCGTTCAGTTTTGAGTACCTCAATACAAGAAGGACAGTGAGATGCTGGATTGTGTTCAAAGGAAAACAATGAAGCTAGTGAAGGGCCTGAAGGATGGGTCTTTTGAGGAGTGTCTGAGGGCGTTGGGTTGTTTAGTCTGGATTAAAGGGGGTTGAGGGGAGACCTTGTAGCTCTTCACTACTGACTGAAAGGAGGTTGTAGAGAGGTGGAGGTCAGTCTCCTCTCTCAGGTAACTAGTAATAGGACAAAAGGAAATGGCCTCAAGTTGTGCCAGATTTACACTGGACATTATGAAAAATGTCTTTACAGAAAGAGTGTTCAGGTATTGGAACAGTCTTCCCAGGGATGTGATGGAGTCACCATCCATGGAGGTGTTTAAAAAAACATGTAGGTGTGGCACTTGGAAGCATGGTTTAGTGGATGTGTTGGTGTACAGTTGATGGTTGAACTTGGTCATCTTGGAGGTCTGTTCCAACCTTAATGATTCTGTGGCTCTGTGCTTGACACAACTGCTGTTGAAATGTTTCTCTGCTTTTAAGAAGATGGCTGTTTAGTGAGACTTGAGTACTTGAAATGGTAGTGTGGTATTTGAGCAATTAGTTTTCCTCTTAACTGAAACTCATTTCAGTGCTTTAAAATCATATCCTTACTGAACATTGCTGCTGTTGGGAGAGCAGCTCTTTCCAGATCTGGAGTGTGTGGCTCAGCAGTGATGTGTTCTGCCTGATCAGCTGATCAAATGTGGGTTTGGATGTGTGATTTTTGTAAATGTCTTACAGATTTTACAGTTGCCAGCTGAATGTGTCAAGACTCCACTATTAGGTCTAGATTACGAAACAAAGTGGATGAAATGTGCAGAAGATAAACTGCTGAGCCTATGCTTGGAATGGTGCTATTCCTCCAGAAACAAAAACAAAGAAGAAAAGCACTAGAGTTCTGTAGTCAAATTACGCACCAAGCAAAGCTAGGAAAATATAGATACTTTTAGTTGACAGCACTTGCATTAACTTAACAGATTGTGAAGGGCCTGCATGGTGCAATAGCTAGTGCTAAGTGATTTTCTGGGTAGCTGCTGTGTTAGGAGCTTTATTTATGACTTTAAGGTGCTCAAAGTACTGGCAATAATACTTCATACTTGTTGAGGGAAGGGGTTTAGATTGAAAGCAGACTGATTTCTCTTTTTATTTTCCCCAGGCAGTGCTGACATAACCATGATACAAGACACAGGGCCTCGAGTGGCTGACTATTTTGTAGTGGCAGGGCTCACTGATACAGATACTGCAACACTCCTAGACCAAGAAATAAGCCGACATGAAACAAAGTCAACTGATCCAAAGGCTCCAATTACTGACATAGCTATAATAATTAAATCAGCTGGTGAAACTGTCCCGGAGGGATACACCTGTATTGAAGCTACACCTACAGCACTTCAAGCCAACTTAAACTATGGAAGTCTAAAGAGTCCTGAACTTTTTCTTTGCTACAAGAGAGGCCGGGACAAGCCACCTCTTACTGACATTGGGTAAGATTTCTGTAACAATTCAGTTCCTACTTCAAGAATGATTAGATAGTGATGAAAACTGATTTTAGAAAACTGTTAAAAATACATCATCTTTGTACCTATATTGTTTATTGTATATGTCTCTATAGTATTTTCTTTCAGAATGAAGCTGAAAAACGTGTAAGTATTCTATTGAACTAATCTTTTCCAGATGAATGATATTGTTGTTACTTTTATATANTATATATATAGAGAGAGAGAGAGAGAGAGAGAGAGAGATGGTTCTGTGATGACTGGCCACAAACAGGGGGTTATTGGTAACTAATCCTACTTGTATTTAAAAGCACACACTTCTCGATGTTAAGGGGTCACCAATTTGTAAGCATTAGATACAGTCAATGCCTTAAGTTCAATGCAGGAGGCAACCAGGTAGGTAAGTTCTGAACTAACATTACTTGCAGGATGCCAAGTTTAACATAAGGGCCAAGAACACAAAATCCCCCAAGATCTTGAGGTGATGGATAGTATAGTCCATGCATCTAGTGTATTGAGGTAATGATCAGTCTGTAAGAACTCATGCTGTACTACAGTATTGTCTGAATTGTTCTGTATAGCAGTAACTCTGTATCCCTAGTTTGCATAAGCACATTGTAGAATTACTAGGGTGTAAAGAAAATGAGAAAGCAGAGCATGGGTGGGCAGAGCTGTTACAATGATGGTAAAATAAAGAATGTGCTTTTCCTTAGCTATTAAGTGAATAGGAAAGAGTAAATTAAAAATCATGTATCTGTATGTAAAATGTTAATTTCATTTATCCGTTAAGCACATCAGGCACAATGCCTACACATGCCACTTTTGACCTGCAGTTTGAACGCCAGCAGACAAGCAGAGTCTGGTTGGGAAGATACTGATAATGAAATCAGTTACTTAGCAAGGTGTCTGCTCTAAAGATTGTAGTTCAAGTTGTGTAAATGACCTACTGTACTCTAGTTCATCTCAATCATTTAAACTGTCTTCTGGTAGTGTGTAGACAAACTGATTTTTAAAGTAGTCATCTCCCATGTGTGTGACTGAAGCTGCAAGATGAGATTAGCTGTTACACTTAGATTTGACCATGTGGAATTGCTACATGGAGTTATTTGAAAAGTATGTCAAATTTGTTTAAATTGTAGTTGAAGGAAGAATTTCTTGAGCAAGTGATTCCTCAAAGGGATTCCTAAACCATCAGTCATCTGTGTGTGCTTTTATGGAAGCAATTCTGCTAGTATGTTTATTTCCATGTCTCCCACAACTCTAGGAACTTGAATGCTTGGGTAGGTTTCTTAGGGAATATATGGTAAGCAAAAGGCCTTTCCTAACAGAGACATTTTTTGGGACTATTGATGTGAAACTAGGTATCAAGTAGTATTTATTCTGTATTTGTTTTACACAGATCTAGTTAGGGTGTCACTTTGCACATAACAAATAATGACACATAATAATCTCTGAGCATTGATGCATATGAATGTTTTTTTTCCTGTTGTTCTGCTGTTTTACATCTCTTCAAGGGGTAGTTAGAGCAAGCCTTTTTTTTTTTTTTTTTGTGAAATCTGGTACAGTCTGAATTTCGTTTTAATGCTGTTCTCTACTCTTCATTAAAGAAGAAAGTGTGAAAGAGTATTTGTCCTTTGAGCCTTACATACCCATTAAATCAACTGATCTGCTGACTGATTTAACACTGAAAGTGTTAAATCCATAGTCTCATGTTGTCCAAGCATTCATATGGTTCTTGATAAATGTGTGTGTATGTTTGTCTATTTCTTTCAGGGTTATTTTTAGGGAAACTACTTAAATAAATGCTATTTGGAGGATGGGGGAGATGCAGGTACACTCTACTGATTCTCTGCCACTATCCTTGTGTTGTGTATTTCAGTGCCTTCTGTACTTACTTTTCTTCCATTGTTTCTTAAGTTGAGGTGTCTTGTAAGCTGGCACTTAACAAAGGTTAACTTAACAAAGGTTAGCACCTTTGTGCTGCAGGTGCTAACTTGCATATAGGTGCCATACCTCTGGATGTTGCACTTGCTGTGGCCAGGTTTATGTGGAAGAATAAAGATTTTATTTTAGAACAGAAGATTTTAAAGGTCATTTCTAAATACATCTGTAAAATATACTATCTTAAGCTTGAATATTTATTAATAATTCAGCTATTAGTCATTCTGTTGCTTTTCTAGCAACCATTTTTGCTGATGTTCCAGAAATAGACAAATGAGATCTGAGATTTGTTTTGGTTTAGGTTCAGTAAGGCTTTGAAACTAGATCTCACTGCTCCTTGATTTACACTTGAGGTGGGACAATTGAGAACTGCAGAACTTGTCTTCAGTGGAAGAAAACCTGGCAGTGGTTTTGCAATTTGTAACACTTAACAGTAGAGGCAAGGAAAGAGTGTGAGACTTCTGGTTTGAGGCAGAAGTTCTTGTATTGCTAGGCAATGCACAAGTTGAGTAACTTGCATTGTGTAAGTAAAGGAATACTTTTTGGTGGGATTTAACTACTATGGGACATTTTAGTTTGGTTAGTGGTTCCTGTGTCAAGGACCCTCCTCATCCTGCATACCTGGTTTCTGTGAATATCTACAAGAGAAGTATCAACTGAACAAATATTTTTCTTTACTGTAAACATTTTGCAAAAATTTAAGTTATCTCAAATTTCAAGACACATGGTACAACCTGGAAGATGTTCCTAACATCATTTTCCATGTGTTCATTAAATCCCACCAATCTGGTAACTGTAGTTGGGTCTTTGGAATAGCTTAGGATAACAGTGATGAGACTAATCACATGTATGTTTAGACAAATACTAAGAGATAACAGAAATGAAAGGTAAGTCAATTTTTTCTCTCTGCTTGACCCAGTGCTTCTCCTCTGACCCTCCCACTGCCTAGTATATTTATTTTACTTACTTTATCATTGAATTTTGCCTTCTCTTAAATAAAATAGGAAGAGTTATTATAATGAGTTATTTTGCATAAGGACTTTGAAAGACAGAAATAAGGTTGGACCTTATTCAAGTCAAGGTTCAGGAAGTTTGACATGATGCAATTTCCAACAGTTTGCTTATTTTGAAATTGTTTCCCAAACTTTGTCATCTGATGTATTATCTACACATTTAGATGAGTAAAACTGGTCATAAGAGAACTTCCATACTCCTACAAAGAAGAAAAATCTTGCAAAGAAGGAACCAACATATATAGGAAATTGTAGGTTAGCTTTTACTTTATAAGAAAAATTAGGAAATGCACTCAGGTTGTGCCAGGGGAGGTTTAGATTAGACTTAAGAAAAAATGTCTTCAGTGAAAGAGTAGTCAGAAATTGGAATTAGCTGCCCAGGGAGTTTGTAGTCACTGTTTCTGGAGGTTTTCAACTTGGAAACATCAGCACTTCGAAACATCATTTAGTGGACATGTTTGAACATAATGATCTTGGAGGTGTCTTCCAACCTTAATTATTGTGTGTTTCTGTGATTATCATAGTAGGTAGAATAACGTATAAAGTCAGATGCACTTAGGATTGAGGCCAAAGAATAAAGTCATAATTGCTGGAAACAAGTCTTATTGTGATGACTACTAATTAATCCAAGCCAAACATTGGGAAGTTGAAACAAGTAGGGGTAAGCTTACTTTCCCAGAGAGAACATAGCATGCACATACGTAACTGTATATACATACACCTACACATATATATATTTTTAGTAATTAATGTAGTATTTAATGTATCACTTCTCAGCTTTTTTTATCTGAATCATTAAAATAATTCTGTAATTTGAGTCATCTGTGGGTGGTTTTCAATGTTTGCTTGTTTTCTTAAATTCAGTACTATGCATGAAGTTGTGTAATTTTCATAACACTTCTGCTGTATATGTAGAAGTGAAAGCTGCTTTCATTTTCTTTTTGCTATAGATGGGAGGTAACCCCACAGATACAGTACTGAACATTGGCAGCTAATTACATGTTAGAAGTGTTTGTACAACTGATACTTTATTCTGTCTTTAAGTATCTTTCTGAGAATACTTGTAAATCCATTAACTCCTGAAATTGATTAATATGATTTTCCTTTTCAAAAGCTGTCAGTTGACAAATGTTTGAAGTAAATTGAAAATCTTTTATTTAAAATACATGCAACTGAAATCAAACTGGAGACTGCTCTGTTAATATTCTGTGATTATTGAAGACAGTGATGTGAAGAGTTCGTTCATCTTTGTGCACAATGAAAGCTGTCACCATCATAGTTGTTGGAGTTATGCTTGTTTTTTCTGTTGGTTTCAGTCTTTTAACTTTATGAAGTAGATAACCCAATAAGATGATCAAAGTATTCTTCCAGCAGCTTGGAAATACTGATACCAGGCTGCTTTTGAACATGAGATTAGACATTGATTTACATGCGGTAAAAGTGTGATGATTAGACTCTTCACACCTGAAACTATTATTGAAGGCTAAAAGGTTGTTTGCCATAAACTAACTCATATGTTTATATGGTAGCTTGAGAGCTGCACCAATAGACGCTTAACTCATGTGATTTCTTTGCTATATTATTTTTTCTTATATACATGACTTTGTAATGTTTTCAAATATTTACTTGCTTGTAGTCTGTCAATACCTACAGTATTTTTGGACAGTAGGAGATACATTGCCTGGTTATTCTTAATTTTAAAGTTGTTGTGAGCTTAGAAGCTGCAGGTTACAAAATGCAGTTTTCAAGTGTTAACCCTTATCCTAAATTTTAATATATACTATAAGGTTGAAAACTCACTTGAAGATGGCAGGTATATAGAGCAGAGAACCAAGCAAGTAGAACCATTGTGAATTTGGGTGTGGAATGGAATACAAAACTTTCCCTATCATACCATATGTGCGCTAAAATGATGCAGTGGTGCATGATTTGACTTCCTAATTTCGTCTTGTGCTCACTTCCTAATAGTTTTATGTTTGGGAAAAATGGTATGTGATGTTTTAGCTCATGTAGTTGCTGGGTACCATGTGAATGTTGTTATATGGCCATGTAATGTGTACTCTGCTTTCTAGGAGTTACCTGTAGTTACTATTTCTTTTCTGTGGGATGGAGTATATTTGAAGGTACACAATATTTTTGTCCTCTCCTGTCTGCAGTGTTCTATATGAAGGGAAGGAACGCATCATTTCAGGCTGTGAGGTGATTCAAGCTACTCCCTATGGCCGTTGTGCTAATGTTAACAACAGTTCAGCTTCTTCTCAACGGATCTTTATCACGTATCGAAGGGCTCCTCCAATACGACCTCAAAATTCACTGGCAGTGACGGATATATGCATTATTATTACAAGCAAAGGAGAAACCCCTCCTCATACATTTTGCAAAGTTGATAAAAATTTAAATTGTGGTATGGTGAGTATTTAGAAAAGTGAATAATTCTTCAAACTTAGTACTTTATAATTCAGTTTGCAAATTCATGTCTAGGTGCTATTTAGGACTAGTGCAATGAATTTTTTTGTCATAATCGTACCCCGATGGTATTGCTGACACTTAAGATGAGTCACAAACACTTTTTCTCTGATGCTTTTGTTACTAAGATGTGTAAGAATGATAATAACTGCTTACAGTACTTTTTTTTCCAATCATTTATGTAGTCAATTTGTTCCAATCATATAATTTAGTCTGGTTGGCATTTAGTTTACACAAGCTGAAGTAATTTTTTGTTTGGCAGCGGTAGAGTGTATTTAGAGAAATTGCAAAAGCACTATGTAAATAAACAGTTTATGGAAGTATAATAAAAACTTCAGGTGATGATGTTTAGAATTGCAATTCCACCGATGAAGTTTCCATAAGAGTATGTTTTTAAATAACTAAGAAAATGTGAAGCTGTAAGTGATTTGTTTTACTTTTGTTTCTTGGTTTTCTGTGGAATAAGTCAAGGAGTAGTGTGATGATATGATTATTTTACATACATCCTATAATCTATATAAAAGTGAAAAGGGTGAATTCCTGATTAAATGATTTACATGCGCTCTGCAGCCAACCATTTGACTTATTCTGTAGTGGAAGACGTATGCTTTGTTTGTAAGAGGGAGTGTATTCCCGTGCTTATCCTTGATTTATCTGTTGCCTTTTGTCATCTTTGTGGCTTCTAAGATGAAACTTGTGTCTTCCAGTGGGGTTCCAGTGTGTATCTTTGTTACAAGAAGTCTGTACCAGCTTCCAACTCTTTAGCTTATAAAGCTGGTAAGTAATTTCAGTAGACAGTCTGCTAATACAAGAATTAACATGCCTTTTTGAAATGAAATAGTAGTAAGAAGAACAGCAATAATGTTGAAAGCTTAGATGCTGCCTGTCAGAATTCTGTTCCCAAGAGTATGTGATTTACTTCTGACTTCTACAATGCCAGCTTTGTTCTCCTCACTTTTTCCCAGAAAAAAATAAAAAAAAAAGCTTTAATATAAATGATATTTTCCTGTACTAATATAGCTCTTAATCATGACAGATTTGGTACCTTAAGAGTTTTAGCAGAAAGCTTCATGAGCATTTCAAATGTAACATTTCTTCTATTGGTGGTGATGGAGAAGGAGTACTTAAAATTGCCATTCAACCTTAATACTTTTCATGTTTAACAGCTAATGTGACATCTTTTGTTTAATTTGAAAGTGAAATATGTTTCTTCTCTTCCTCTTTGCAACTATTCATGTCCTTCTTATTTGATGAGAGTTATAAGTATTAAAATGTACTTTCTTCCAAGTTGAACTTTTTTAGGTTTTGGGGTTTTTTTCATGTATTGCTACAGGTTTGTTTGTGTGTTTCTTCTGCATAAGTCCAAAACGACTTCCAGAAGAATTTCTACTAAGGACCAAATGTACCACATAATGAAATCAGTGTATCATAAAATTAGGTAGTATATAGTAAATATATAGTAAATAAACTGATGTTTATGTACCTATTTTCTACTAGCAAGATTTAGATACATTTCTGAAAACTGAACAAACAATTTGTTTAAACTGAACATATTGACTGATTTGTAGAAAATGTGAACAGTCACCTAGTGCATCTTATTTTCAATAGAGGTATAGCTGCTGTTTTTGCAATACATATATTATCACTATCTTAATGGAATTTCTTTGTAATTAAATCTGTTCCAGTGGTTTAAAGTCAAAATCTTCACTAGTTAGATTTTACTACTTTGTGCTGGTTTTGACCAGTTACCAAAAAGGAGCACTTCAGTATTCATACAGAATTTTTAAATAGTTCTTACTTAGTTGAGCTAGTCTTACTTTCAAGTGAGAGATGTGTTCTTCTGCAGATACAGCCTTCAGTTAAAAGCCCAGATAACTATCAGAGTTTGCTTACAATATTTGAGGGTTGCATAGCAAATGTGTTTACTCTTCCTTCTCCCATTTTGAAGGCTTAATTTTCAGGTATCCTCAAGAGAATTATGAGTCCTTCCCATTGTCAGAATCTGTACCTCTCTTCTGCCTGCCTATGGGAGCTACCATTGAGTGCTGGGACCCTCAAACCAAGTATCCACTACCAGTGTTTTCAACATTTGTGCTGACCTGCTCTTCTGCAGAAAAGGTATGGCTCTACACTGTGACTAATTTTTGGTTTTAGTTCAAATGGCCACTGTGGAGATAAATAGATATAATTTCTTCTGCATCTGTGAAATATTACAAAATAAATTGTTAAATAGTATCTCTATAATTTTTTATTTAAGCCTTCACATAAGACAGAAGTAAAACTAAACAGAAAATAGTTGGAAGAGTGTGTGCTCAAAACCAAAACTGACAGAGCATGGATTTCCGTGTTATTTCAATTGAGAATGCTCTGGGAATGGAAATTAGCCTGTGCGTTAGAGATGTTTGCCCGCTACATGCTTTAGCAGTGTTTAACTTGTTACTGTTTTCCTGTGGTTACTGTAAAATCCAATTCTGTGTGAACTTGTCTAATTGGGCTTTGTAGGTATCTGTGTGCTTGAGCAGGAAAACAGTTACCAGAAAGTGGCAGGGAAGGAATAGGAGAGGCATATACTGAGAGGTAGCATTTGAAATGCATTTAAAGAACAGATAACCTATTGAGACTGGTGATTCTCTTAAATTCACATGAAGTGATAAACTCTGAACACCAGCTGTCTGCTGAATCCTGATAAAGCCAAAACTGTGATGCCTGATATGGTCTACATGTGGGAAATCAATTTCTGCTATACACAGACATTCTGTTGCACTTTGTAAGTATACCTGATGAAGCAAGGAAGCCTCTTAGTGTGTCTGTGCGTATGCATGTGTGTTTTTTTCAGAGACAATATGCACTGTGGTATCCATCTTTCCTTGTTCACCTTCTGCTAATCTTGACAGAGTAATTCAGTTAATTATGAAACTATGAAAAGCTAAAATTATGTCATTGTGTAGTGTGCTCATGATAGGGGAATTTACTGAATACCAGCATTTTTGTGAGGGGTGTTTTTTACATAAATGGATAGGGTTTTGTAGGCATGCAGTTTGGTTTCTTCCCTGTCAATTTACTGAGTATGAACAATTGTTGATGAAACTATAACGAAAAAGAGGAAGAATCAGAAGTGTTTTGTTTATAAGGGTATTTTGTGTAGGTTGAATAATTTCACAAGCTACCAGCAAAAACATATAGTGCATGCATGAATACCAAAGACTTAAGGATACTTCAAAAGTTCTAAACTGATCTCTTCTTAAATACTGGATTTGTTCTTTGTCTTCATCTTTTAGGTTTATGGTGCTGCTATTCAGTTTTATGAGCCTTATCCTCGGGAGCTGCTAACAGAAAAACAACAGTTGCAGCTGGGCCTTCTGACAGCTGTGGGGAGGAAAGTGGTTACTTCTAAATCCATCAATTGCAACAAATGCATCTGTCTTCTCTCACACTGGCCTTTCTTTGATGCGTTTCGAAAATTTCTTATGTTCATCTACAAACTGTCTGTCTCTGGACCTCATCCTCTTCCCATTGAAAAGTATGTAAAACATTTTTCAAGTGAGGTTGGGAAGGTAGCTTTATCAGCTCCAGAAATCATATGATTTATACATTATTAACATTCACTTATCAACAGGATGGAGCAAACACACTTACACTGTGTAACTTACGTCTTGGTAGAAATGATTTATGCCTCTATTTAACAGAAGTGGCTCTTGCCATACCAGGAAAGCAAAATGGATTTTACAGTGGCTTCTCTGTTTGAATGTGTGGATGCCTTTTTAGGTTTTTCATAACTATATCAAACAGAGAAACTGACAGAGCTATGAGATGTTTTACTAATGTTAGGAGTTCTGCATTTTAAATTAGTAAATATAAGCTCAAGGCCTCATTAGAAATTTTCCAGAATGGTATTGGGCTGCTTGAGATTTTAAAGGGCTTGTACAAGTGATGTTGTGTTCTTATCTTTTGCATACATATCTGAAGCTGCCACTATTAATTTTCTTGCATGATAAGTGAGTGAATGGAGCTTTGATTCAGTTTGCATAGATAGGCTGTTAAACTTATCAAAACAATAAATAAATATTAATAGCCTTTCTAAACAGGTACAAAGTAATTCCAAACTGTGATGAACAGTTTGCAGTCACTGAATAGTTCCTAATACTGGTTTTCTAATGTCTTCTTTTTAGACACATATCCCATTTTATGCACAATATACCTTTCCCTTCACCACAAAGGCCAAGAATTCTTGTGCAGGTAAGCAGAACATCTACTTACATTTTCTTAGTTACGGTAATGGCGAACACTCTTTCTTGCTTTTGAAAGCCGAGTTTCTTCCCTTAGGCTTTTTACTCAGCTTTGAATGACCATCTATGGGAAAGGAGAGGGGAGGAGATAGGTGGATTCACCTTCTCTTCCACTGATACATACCTGGGGTAACTAAACAAAGGAGACTATTTCAGACTTAAGGTGGTGTGCTGCTTGCCCTGTTGAAATTTCTACCATTCTACCATTTCTACTCCTTCACTGTATAGGAACTTTGACTCAGTTGGGAAGAAGTTTGTTTCTTGTCTTTCCCTTGTTCATCCACTGTTGTGGGTCAAAGGTTAGTTCCCCAGGGCACGCACTCTTGTACTTCTCTGTTTAATCAACCAACAGTAGTTACATGTTCAACACTGAGTCACACGTAGTTTCCTGTAACTTCTAAGAATCATTTGCAGTGACTAATACAAGCTCTGTTAACCTAGTAAAGACAAGTCCCAAAGATTGTCAATTATTTGCTTCTCATCCATAACATTGTGACTCTGTCAGGCAGTGTGTGACACTATGGCTATACATTTATATTAAAATATTGTACTGTAGTAACTTTGGAAGTGTCCATACCAATTACATACTACTTTTTGTTTCAGCTTTCTGCCCATGATGCATTAATATTGTCTCAGCCAGTTTCTACACCATTGCCGTTAAGGTATTATTATTAATACTTTAAATGCGCACAGCTTCAGAAAGTCAGTAGTGGATGGGAATGCGTCACAGAAGGAAGTAAAAAAATTACTGCAAGATTATTAAATCTTATAAACAAAAAACGTGTTTATAATAATATACAGTGCCTGTCTTTTTTGCACAGACCTGTCCTTTGTGGAAAACTAATAGCACTAATTATCCTGGAATAAAGATGAATTGCTAGTTTATTGTATGAACTCAAAATAAGAAGCAGTCTGTGAGGAAAAGAAATATATATTTAAACATCTTGCATTTTTAGAACTTGTATAGTACATAAAACCTGTTCTTCAATAGCACAGATGGACTGTTTGTTATCTTGAGTTTTTTTCATTTTCAGTTCTGAGAGAGACATTGATGCCAAGCGATTATGTGATATCAGTAAATGCATGAGTGTGACTGTTTCAGAATTTCAAAATTATACCTAAAAATTGATATTTATGCTCAAAGGTTGATGCAGTCTCTATGGATACTACCTGCATCTTCTGTGCTGGAGTTCTATAATTGGGGTTTTGTTTGTATGCTTTCTTTTTATTTTTGGTTTAAGTTAAAAACCAAAGTATTATTCCTTTTAAAATTCTATCCCTCCCCTTAGAACACTGTCATATAATTCTCAGTATGCAGAAGAACTTCATGTTTAATCACACCTGTTACACAGCCTCATAGGCAAAAAATTGCAGTCAGCCACCAAACTTCAAAGTAACATAAGCTTTTATTTTTCTAAGGACAGATTTTACACTCTGTGCTCTGTCAGTGTCATTACATTTCCTAAATGTGTACAGACCAAACAAGTGGAACGAAAAGTTTGGTTTTATATGACTAGTATTAGAATTTTAATACTCTGATTCTGAGATTAAAAAGGTATTCTAATTCATTACTTTTGCCTGAGGTATCCCACCCTGTGAAACTACTGATGTTATCTCTGCTTGGATTAGATGTTAACCAGTTGTATCTGTTTCACTGTTAGAAAACAAGAAGCCTGTGCATCATTTATGAGAGAGAGTGCCATAAACAACACAAACTCAGCAGTAGCATTGTGTATCAGGTGTTTCTTTAGCAAGAGAATTTTAATTTAAGTTTCTTTGTGGCAGTACAAGTCTCATGTTAAGGCAATAACTATTAGATAGGTAAATATTTGGTGTGTATTTATCGTTAGTGCCATTGAATTAGTTGGTCCCAAACAGTTGTCAGAAGTTTTATTGTACTAATTAAAAAATATATATTCTGAAATCCTGTAAAATTCTTATTCTCTTCCCCCTTCCCACCCTCACTTTAGTGGAGCAAACTTCAGTACTCTGCTCATGAATCTTGGACCGGAAAACTGTGCCACTCTATTACTCTTTGTATTACTAGAAGGCAAGATCCTTCTCCATTCTCTTAGACCAGCAGTGCTGACAGGGGTTGCTGAAGCTGTGGCAGCTGTAAGTACAAAGTGTTCTGTAGAGCAGTGAGAAATCAGTTCAAACTCTGCAGTTGTTATAAGCAGTTTTTAAGTTAAAATTATTAATAAAATAAAAAAATATTTTTCCCAGCAATTGCATTTAGTTAAAATCACTTAGCATATCTCATTATTATCACTAATAGAATAATGAACATTTTGCAGAGATCACTAAAAGATGTGATGTAAAGAGTGAAACATGGAAGACTTTTTTCTGATGGTGCTACAGGGGTTTTAGCAATTTTATTTCAATTTGCTGCATGTAATTTATTATTTTTTGTTGTACATTATCTGCTGTATATTATATAAATTATATACATACATATCTGTTGTATATTATATTCATTAATATAATTCGATTTTTCCTTCAGATGATATTTCCATTTCAGTGGCAATGTCCGTATATTCCCCTCTGTCCTTTGTCTCTGGCCACCGTACTCAGTGCACCTGTTCCATTCATTGTTGGAGTTGATTCACGATACTTTGATCTGTATGATCCACCACAGGACATTGTGTGTGTTGACTTAGACACAAACATGGTGTACATGTAAGTCCTATGGTGTTTTTCTATTTATCTGTAGACAGAGAGGTTGCTGAAATGTTCAGGAGATAAGACAGTTTTGTCTAATGTGGTTGTCCTGTCCTCTGTTCTTTTTCTTATTTCTAATGCTTCATAGCAAAATGCAACTTGCTAAGTCAAGGGTCAGCATATAGTTGTACCTATAAAAATGTGATGCAGGTGTCACTACAAATTTAGTAACCATGGTAAAGTGTCCTGGTTTGGGTTTTTTACTTCTACTGCTGCTTATTAGGGAAATAGGTCAAAAACTGAAAAAGTGGAAAATTTTGTTGTGGTGTATATTTGGCTCGACCATTTCTTAGATTTTCACCTTGATGTGTGGCTTTTGAATCTCGTTACGAAGTTCAGTGTTCAGTAATTGTCAGTATGAACATGAGAGCTTCAGGAACCTTCATGACAGCCTTTGAAGCTGTCTTGTGGTTGGGGTACTTTATGTTAGTGTTAATGAGGACTTTTTTTGTTGTATATTACAAGGGCCAAAGTTTTGGTGAGATCCGTCAAACATACTTTGGTGTCTTGATTACATTAATTCTGAACTATTTTTACTTGTTTATTATGTTTGTAGTGTTAAATAGAAGTGGTTCTATGAACAGTTTCTTGACATCTTCTTGAGGAGATACCTAAATGAGAACACAACTGAAATGAAAATTCAGTTGCTTAAAGCATTTAATTTAGTAACTTCATGAATTACCATTCAATTTAAAATTAATTAGATCATAAATAGGGGTATCAAAGTTGAAGCTAAGACAGAAAATCACTAAATATCTTAAGGAAAATGGTTTTACATTATTTCATAAAATCTTTTAATTCTTTTCAATGATGTAAGTTAGAATTAATAGCTTAATCTGTGGGTTAGTTGAATGCTTTCTTGATTTTCATTGTGTCAAAAGGCTTTTTCCTCTACTGAAACAAATGTTTCCTTTACGTTACTGAAATGCTTTGTCTTACTAATAGCATCAAAGGAAATAGTAAACAATAAAAGTGATTGTGTTTATTTTTGTATTTATTTTGTTCTCCTTCCCTAGGTCCCCATTAAAAGCACTTCAGAAAGCATTTTTGTCACTGTATATCAAAAGCATTATGGCACCAAATGAATAATTATAGTAGGTGGTGTGAAAGAATAATCTATTGAACAAACTCAAGGAAGATAACTTGTTTATGTGAAGATACTTGCAGTAAAAAAAACACACTAATGGTTTTGTCCAGAAGTAGAATGGAAGCTGAAGACTACATTGAAGAAAAGTGAAGGAGATAGAATCAGGGAATTTATCAGGAGATAAAGAATGCAAGAGCATGTTGGTATGACTGCTAGAAAGATTAAATACCAACCTTATGTGAATTGGTTACTGAACTAGAAATGTACCAGTGTCTGATCTCACAACTGGCACACAACTGGAAAGATTCTTGTTGTGAATCTTTTCCGTTGTCCATTTCTTTTTCTATAGTCAACCGTTATTTTTTATTTTTCTTCTTCCTGAATTTGGTATATCTCTCATACATACTGCTTATAAGTTTTTCAACCTGAAAATTAGGATATTTTCTAATTTTGGAGACGTGCAGGTAAAACCAAATCCCTGTAAAACAGTGTCTTGAAGAATAAGTAGAATTCAAAAGTTGTATTAGCGAGTAAACAGTAATATTCCATTTTTTTTCCATCTTTATTTTCATCTTTATTTCAGTGGCAATGTTGCTTTTTTATAATAGGTATGGAAGCATTTAATGGCACTCTTGCTAACTTTAAATGACTGCGTAACAGAAGGAATTTTTTTTGCTACATCAGTATCTGTTGTCATTTTAGAGCAAATTTGCTGCTATCTTCTGTAGAATCATAGAATCTTTAGGGATTGGAAGAGACCTTGAAAAATCATCTAGTCTAATCCCCCTGCCACAGCAGGATCACCTAGACCAAGTTGCATGAGAACGGATCCAGGGGAGTCTTGAACGTCTCCAGAGAAGGAGATTCCACAACCCCCCTGGGCAGCCTGATCTAATGCTCGGTTACCCTCACTGGGAAGAAGTTCCTTCTGATATTTCTATGGAACCCCCTCTGTTCCAGCTTGCACCCACTGCGCCTTGTCCTATCACCAGATGACCTTGAGAAGAGCCTGGCTCCATCCTCCTGACACCCACTCCTCACATATTTATAGAAATTAATGAGGTCACCCATCAGCCTCCTTTTCTCCAAGCTAAAGAGACCCAGCTCCCTCAGCCTTTCCTCATAAGGGAGGTGTCTACTTCCTTCATCAGCTTTGTTGCTCTACGTTAGACACCTGCCAGAAACTTCTTGAACTGAGGGGCCCA
>VZRI01010421.1:0-14678 GCA_013397515.1 Upupa epops | reverse complement strand
ACCTTTTCTTGTTGGTTTCTCCATCTGGAAGAGGAAGTCGTCATCTATGCAATCCAAGAACAACCTGGATTGCTGGTGCCTTGCTTTGTTGTCCCTCCAGCAGATGTCAGGGTGATTGAAATCCCCCATGAGGACCAGGGCCTGTGATCTGGAAGCCGCTACTATTTGCCTGTGAAGGGCTTCATCTGCTTGGTTCTGCTGGTCAGGTGGCCTGTAGCAGACCTCTACAGTAACATTACCCTCCCCTGTCTTCCCTTTAATTTTGTCCCATATGCTCTCAACCAGTTCGACATCCTTCCCCAGCTGGAGCTCCACTGATTCCAGATGGTCTCTGATATAGAGGGTGACATCTCCTCCTCTCCTTCCCTGCCTATGCTTCCTAAAGAGCTTGTACCCATCTATCCCTACATTCCAGTCATGGGAATCATCCCACCAAGTTTCAGTAATTGCCACTATGGCATGGCCTCCCAGCAGCAAAGTGGCCCTTAATTCATCCTGTTTGTTGCCCAAGCTCTGCTCATTTGCACACAGACACTTCAGCTGGGCTGGCCCTGTCCTCCTCTTGTACCAATTCCCCTTGATTTCCTCAGACTGTCTTTATTCATCCTCCCTGGCTTGTCCCAGGACAAGTAGAGGACCCTCACTGGCTCTTTATCTCTCTGCCTTTCTGAGCTACCCCACTGTTTGTCACCAGCCAGCAGGAGACTATTAAACCCATCCCCTTTCAAACCTACTTTAAAGCCTTATTATTGAGCCCTACTAATTCCTGCCCCAGGTTCCTCATCTCCCTCTGGGACAAGTATATCCCTTCAGTTGTTTGCTGCTCTGGTGCCCTGTAAACTGAGCAGTGATTATGGAATCTAAACCCCTATTGATGGCACCAGTCCTGGAGCCATGAATGAGCTGTTGGCTCTTCCTAAATGTCCCCTCATCTATCGACGATGTTGGAGAGATAGAGGAGAACACAACTTGAGCTCCTGATCCCTTTAGCAGTTGCTCTAGGGTCATGAAATCTTCTAACCTTGTGTTCCACATTGGGTGCAGTAAGTCCAATGCCACACCTTTGAGGAGGAGCAGACCGGACAGGTAACCCTAAACTGACCAACGGGGTATTCCATCCTATTATATATCATATTGAGTTTAAAGCTGAGGAACTGGGAGACTCCGCTCACTTTTCTTGTCCTCTTCCACTTGTCTCTTTGGCACTTTCTCCTCTTGGCCAGCAGCCAGGGAGGACACTGTCCATTCTGCCCTTCATTCCCATTTGTGCCTACTTCAATCCAGCTCCTGAGTTAGGTTCCTGTTTGCCATTGAGTCCAATCTGAGACTTCCTTAGTATCTGCATCAGTGGTGACAGCGATTGGTCCAGTATTTGGTTTACGTATATTTCATACTGTCATGATTTTCTTAAAGATGTTGTAGTAACAATTTATAAAGCATCATTCTCTCTCCCTTGTTACTTCTCTTCCCCTTTTGGGGACAGGTCTGGGCAGTGTCTGTCCTTCACCTCAGGGCTAGCCCAGCCTCAACCCATGACATTAGACAATTGGTTGACAGGACTTAGAGAAAAGCACACTTATTTCTGGATTAACAGTGATTTTTCTTCAGATTTTCATTGACCAACAAAACAGGACATACTTTAAGCAGTCAGCATGTATTTGTCTAAAATAAAGCTACAGCTTTCTTTTCCTATGAGTGAGTGGAAGAATTTGATCCAATGAGTTTGTAAGGTCTGACTCCACTCCATCTCCTCATTCTTGCCAAGACAGCAGAGAGAAAACAACACAAAATCAATTCAGATTTGAAGTACATTGGTGATTCAATTCTGGTAACATCAATGGCTTACACACAGGTAAGTGAAGTGAAGTCATTAGCAAGCAGAGTTCCAAACCTACTCTAATGTCATCCAAAGTACAATTCAATGTTTAATTCTTAGCTCATCTGATTACAAAAGGGTTTCCAACTGTAAGAAACATATTTTTACAATCAACTGTCTACTTTCTCCTTTGCTTTCTTGTAGAAAGCATTTATTATTTTAATAAGGTTCAGCAATATTTCTGAGTAAAGATGCAATTTTTGAAAAAAAATAGATTTGTCTTTTACCCTTCACTAAACCATAGGCTTGATGTCTAAAATAAACTATATCCACAACATTGTTATTGTCACATAATAATTCATGTCATTTTTTCACAGAGTGTAATTTCTTGTTCTTAATCTGGCCTGCAGTTTTCTATACACAACTGACTTCTATTTCCTCAAAATCATTCACTTGATTTGGGGCCAAGGACTAATCATTCACAATACTTACTTCATGCAATCACAGAATCATACAATGGCTTAGATTGAAATGGACTTTAGACATCATCAAGTTCCAATCCCCTTCTCTGGCAGGGACACCTCTCACTAGGCCAGGTTGCCCAGAGTCGCATCCAATGTGGTCTTGAACACATCCAGTGACAGACCATCCATAGATTCTCTGGACAACCAGTTCCAGTATCTCACCACCCTCACAGTGAGGAATTGCTTCCTATGATTTAATCTAAATCTTGTATCTCTTAATTCAAAATCATTCCCCCTTGTTCTATCACTAGAGTCCCTCACAAAAAGTCTCTCCCCAGCTTTCCTGTAGGCCCCCTCAGGTACTGGAAGGCTGCTATAAGGTCCCTGCAGAGCTTTCTCTTCTCTAGGCTGAACAGTCCAAATTCTCTCAGCCTGTTCTCATAACAGAGGTGCTCCAGCCCTCTCATCATCCTTGTAGCACTCTTCTGGACTCAGTTCCACAGTTCCATGGCTTTTATCATTGGGAACTCCGCACCTGGATGCAGTTCTCCAGGTTAGGCCTCACAAGTACAAACAAAATGGGGAGATTCACCTTCCTTAAGCTGCTGTAGATGTTTCTTTTGATACAGACCAGGTTGTGGTCAGCCTTCTGGCCTGCATTCATACACTGTTAGCTCATGTTGAGCTTCTTATCTACTAAGTGACCCAAGTCCTTCTTGGACTGCTCACAATCCATTCACTACTCAGCATGTATCTGTGCTTGTATTTTGTTCTTCAGCCTGTCAAGATCCTTCTGGATGGCCTCCCTTCTCTTCAGCATGTTGTCAGGAGCTTGCTGTCATTGGCAAACTGTCTGAGGGTGCACTTAGTGCCACTGTCCCTGTTGCTGATGAAGCGGACTGTTTAATTTAAGAGTACTGGGTCTAAAACAGACTACTTCTAACTGATCTCCACTTGGATATTGAGCCATTGATAACAATACTTTGAGTGTGACTGTCCAGCCAATTCCTTGTAACACTGGGTGGTCCATCTGTCAAGCCCATGTGTGTCTATTTTAGAGACAAAGATGTAATGTGAGACTGTCAAATGCCTTGCACAAGTCCAAGTATATGACATCAGTTTCTCTACCCTAATCCACCAATGCTGTAACCTTGTTATAGAAGGCCACCAAACTTGTCAGGCATGATCTACATTTAGTGAATCTGTGTTGTCTGTCATCAATCACCTCCTTATTTTCATGTGCCTCAGCATAGCTTCCAGGAGGAGCTCATCCATGATCTTGCTAGGCACAGAGGTGAGACTGTCTGTTCTGTAGTTCTTCTGGTATCTTCTGGTATCTTTTTTCCCATTTTGAAAAAAATTGGGTTATGTTTCCCCTTTCCAGTTACCAGGAACTACACCAGACTGCCATGGTTTCTCAAATATGATGTATAATAACTTACCCACTACAACCATCGGTTCCTACAGAACCTCTGTGAGTATTCCATTAGATCCCATGGACTTGTGAACCTTTAGGTGAAACCTGCCCTATCACAGCTGAGTCTTCCTTCTCGCAATCCCAGTCCTTAACTCCCATGACTTGGAATGGTTTGGTATCTTTCCAGTGAAGACTGAAGAAAAAAGTAATTGAGCATCTTAGCCTTCTCCGCATCTTGGCTTACCAGGTCACTTGTTTCCTTCCAGAGTGGACCTACATTTTTCTTTGTTTTTCTTTTTTCTCACTGGTATTCCTACAAAGTTCTTCTTGTTCCCCTTTGTGTTCGTGCTCAGATTTAATTCTATCTAGGCTCTGGCTCTCCTAACCCCAACTCCTCCTAAGCTACATGTCTTTGCTTCCACCTTGTGCAGATTTCCTTCTGTTTGTCTAGGAATCCCTTGCTCATCCACGTGGACCTCCGGGAAGTTTTGCTTAAATTTCTTTTTGTAGGAAAGCAGTAATCCTGAGATTGGAGAAGGTGATCTTTCAATGTTACACAGCTTTCTTGAGGACCCTTTCTTTGGAACTCTATCCCAATGTATAGGTCCTGAAGAAACCACTCTCCTGAAGTCCAGGGTAGCAAACTTCAGAACATTGGGCAGAATGTCAATTACTGAGCCTGGGTTCTATCACAGTGGTGAAAATAATAAATCAGATAAATAGGTAATTATGGATCATAATATGAATAAAATAATTAGATTTCACTGGTGAAGTGTGCAGATGTGTAACACAATATATGTAAGGAAAGCACTGTTCACCCATGTGGAAAGAAGATGGCTGCTTTAGCCCAGCATGTCGACAGCACTTCAAATAAAGAACATAATAGTCTCACCACTGGGGTACTGGCAGCACACCCTGATCTAGCAAGCATATGGGCACTGAAGGCCTCTTGGCAGTCCTGCCTGTGTTGGTCCAGTGTAGCACCTCTTCCCAAAGACAGCTACAGTAGACTAGAAAATCTGTGAGGAAATAGTGTTGAGGTCAAACCCAGAACAGATCAGAAAGCAAGTCACATACCAGCATCTTAGGTTGGAAGGAAGCTGGAATATACTCCTGTTACATTCCTTACATTCCTTCATTTCACTTTCAATCATCAGATGATGAACTTTAATATTGGGTAGGAGCTGGCAGACAACTGACGGCCAATTTATTTCAAAATGTCATCTCCAAATGTCATTCCCTAAAGTACATTTCCAAATGAAAATGCTACATATTTTTTTAATGAAATAAAACCTGAAGATAGCACATGCTGGAACACATCAGTGGTATCTGTCATAGAATCACAGAACCACAGAATAATTCTGTTTGGAATGGACGTCCTATGTCACCAAGTCCAACCATAACCACACCAACAAAAAACCTAAATACCTGCTTTTAAGCTGTACCACAGCTTCCACATTTCCTGAACCCCAAACAGAAGAGGACTTTCATCACACTTGCTGAAGAGCAAAGGCAAAAAGTCCAAGGAAACATGATGAGCCTGTCCTTTCTGTACGCCTCACCTGCAACATATTAATTAAGTGATGAAACCATGATTACCTGGCTTTCTTCCCCTGACATCCTGCAGCTGCATTAAGAAACTAGCTATGTGACTGTGGGTTCATGACCTGATACACAGGGTTTCTAAGTGGTGTTCTGCTTAAATAATCACACTCAATTCATTTCTCATTATTTTCTGACAAAAATGAGCAAATGCCATCAGGGACATATCTAATATTTAAAACATGTTAGATTTAATTCATACTTGTTAACAACCTGTGTATGTATAACATACCAGACAGAATCTATGTTTCAGTTTTCTCCTTCTATGCATTTTTGCTTTTACTGGAGCAGGTGAATAAATTGAGGTAATTAATAATCAAGCACTATATTAAATACATGCACACAGTTTACACAATTTACAGAGTTTATTAGGAGTGGAAAGAGCCTTCAAAGGATAGCAGGTCCAGCTCTCCTGCCCAAGCAGGACACAGAGAAGCCTAAATCAAACTACACCTCAAAGCCTAAATCAAACTACACAAAAACTCATCAAGACGAGACTTAAACATCCCCAGAGAAGAGGGCTCCACAACCTCCCTGGGCAACATATTCCAATACTTAATAACCCTTAACTGTAATGTTTTTCCTCATATTGACGTGAAACTTCTTTTGTTCAGGCCTGCATAATAATAACAACACTCCACGTATTAATACATTGCGCTGTCTATATATATATAGTAATAAAATACTTGATAAAACCCCCAATTATCGACCACATGGGATCCATCTGCCTGCTAAGTAATACCTTCTGTGATCATATGAACATCTTTCTTTGGCAGACAATTCCCTGTAAGTACTTTCTCTTCTTAGAACTGTAATTCCAAATTGCTTTTTTTTGCAGAATATTCTTCTTACTCCTTTACAAGATGCATTGTACCACCAGAATGACTAATCTTAATGCTTTCTTCCTGAACTGTCAGACGTTTGTCCTGTGCAGACACAGTGTTTTTTATGTACAGCTAGCTGCCAGCAGCTCTGTTACGAGACTTCGAGGCTTTCTCCAAGACATATCCATATTTCACTGTAGCCTGCACACAGAGGGGCACTGCACAGGGGAAATACACTGAGTAGGGCATCCTCATTCTGACTACAAGCATTTACTATTGTTCCTTGGCATTTGTCTTAAGTCAACCCACAGGTCTTCATCATGAGAAACCTACATTATTTTCTGAGTTACCTGAGCTCCAGGACCTCTACCTATAAAATAAAGTTATTCTAAAGAGACAATTTTGACCCAGTCTTGAGGCAAAACAGCCTTCTCCCTACAATAATCCTGAAGGCTAAAGTATGGTTACAACAGGTTCAACTAGCTCAAATTAAGCTTATTTCTCAAGTAAAGGTTTGTTTTGGTAATTTCATTTCAATCTCAATTCTGAATTCTCACAATTTATTTCATTCTCTTGCTAAATTTAATCATTACAGCTTAAGTAACAAAGAGTTTTCCAATGGTAAACCCCTGAAATAAATGAAAATCTCTTTCAGATTAATCCCTCATGGGTAGTGGAAGCCTAAATATGAAAAGTAGATTTGTCCTATTTCATCTGTCAAAACAAAGCAAGCCTTGGAAGTCATACAGAAGATACTCAGACTGTGTCTCTCAGAAACACACTGAATTGTGACATCACACAAGTGCCATCTTGAAAAGCACACCCATTTACAACAATGTCAGTATTTAACAGATTATGAGAAAAATAGATATTTTTCTCCCCTCGTCTTCAGTCTCTCTTTGAGCTTTGAAGGACTTTGCTCTGTGGTATGTGTTTAAACAGATAGAGAGCTTGAGGGACATGGCACAAGATTAGAAAGTCTATTCAAATGCTTACAGAACCAGTCACAAATTAGCTCAAAAAGTAAAACTCCATTAGAAGACTACAAGTTTCCCATGTGCTGAAAGCTGGATTCCTACCTTGTCTCGAATGCCTTGTCTCATAACTTCTCTTTCAGCCTCCATTTTGGCATATTTGGCTTTCCTCTCTTCTTCTTGTTGCCTGAGGGCTTCTTGTCTTTCCTCTTCTTTCTTGGCAGCATCTGGGTCTTTCTCCTCATCTCCACCTAACATCTTCCCCATGTCTTTGGTAGCCCCTAGAGACAGCACAGAAGAAAATTAAGAATGTAGGAAAACTACCATGATGCCAGCTCTCTATATCCCCACACTTTGGACTTCTCTCTACTTCCTCTGCATCTGCAAAGGTTTCTCTTTCCACTGAAAAGAAGGCATACTTTCTGCAGAGACAAGATGTGGGCAAAATACTCAGCCTGACCAGATGGGTTACCTGATGGGAGAAATACACCAGTAAAAAGAAGACGTATCTGTAGAACTGAATGATGGAAACACAACTGGATCACAGTCCTCAAGGGGTCATGCTGCCTTCCACACAATATTTTCACTCCATCAGCTCTGTCAAGCAATTGAAGATTGATTTTGGAATACACACAGAAACAAAGTCATCAGGACTAGGAAAGGAATGTGAAATGTCAATTGGAGGGATGAAGACTCACAGTCTCAAGTGTTGCCTCCATCATAGGTAGGACCATACAGCATTACCAAACGTTTAGAGTTGTTGATTTTTTCTAGGGTTCTACCATGAATCAGAAAGAATCACCATCTCTTACCTGACTTTAGACACCACCATTTCAATAATTAGCATGTAAGTGCAATCCTGGTCATATATATATATATTTCTATACCTTAATGAACATTGGTCCCAAATTTTTGGTCCCTGTGTGCATCTGAGCCAGCTCTTTGCTATTGTGCAAAGCCCTTGCACAATAATGCAAATGGGGGCATTCTTGCACGCCTCTCTATCCCCACAGAGATACGTATAGCCATTTATCCAGGGGAACTTTTATTAGCAAATAACTGGCAACCATTCAGCTTGGGAGGAAAGCTCATGCTTGAAAATGGGGCAGGGCAATTACTGTGGTACTTAGTTGTCAGGGCCCTGGAAGGCTGTGGCAGGAACCTGGCTACATGACTGAAGACATTTATCCTTTGGAAGTTGTGTTGCACTTTGCCTGAAGCAGGAAACCACCAAACATTATTTACTAAGAATTTTACCCTGGATCAGTATTGTAGGTGGCTGTTTCCAGGGTCAAGACAGCTCCAGACTCATTTGTTCCTGGCTGAACAGGAAAGATACTCTGTTGGGAGTCTGTTACAGACCACCCAACCAGGATGAGGAGGCTGATGAAGCATTCTACAAGTAGCTGGCAGAAGTCTCCAGTTCGTCAGCCCTTGTTCTCATTAGTGACTTAAATTTACCAGATATATGTTGGAAACACAGAAAAGAAACAATCCAAGAGGTGTGTGGTGTGTATGGAAGATATGTTCCTGACACAGCTGGTAAATGAGCCCACCAGGAGAGACGCATCACTAGAGCTACTGTTCCCAAACAAGAAAGGACTAGTGGGTGATCTGGTAGTCATAGGCCATCTTGGGCTTAGCGACCATGAAATAGTAGAATTTTCAATTCTTAGTGAAGCAAGGACAAGGGTCAGTAAAACCAGTACCACGTTCAGGACACTGGTTGAGAGTGTCCCTTGGGAGAGTCTTGATGTACAAAGGAGCCCAGGAATGTTGAGCGTTTTTCAAAAAGAAAGTATCACAGTATCACAGTAATGATGAGGCTGGAAAAGACCATAAAGATCATCCAGTCCAACCTAAAACCAACCAAGTAAACCTAAACATCTGACATCTAGATCATGCCACTCAGCATTTCATCCAGCCTAACCTTAAACATCTCCTTTCCAAAATTGATCACTCTTTCAGTGAAAAACCTCTTCCTAATGTCAAGTCTAAACCTCCCCCAATGGAGCATAAGACTGTGACCCCTAGTCCTGTCTCCAGTGTCCAGGGAGAAAAGACCGACCCCTGCCTGACTACAACCACCTTTTATAGACAACGATAAGGTCACCCCTGAGCCTCCTTTTTTTCCAGGCTAAACAAACCCAGCTCCATCACCCTCTCCTCATAGGGCTTACCTTCCAGCCCCTTGACCATTCTAGTTGCTCTTCTCTGGACTCATTCCAGCACCTCAACATCCTTCCTAAACTGAGGGGCCCAAAATTGAACACAATACTCCAGATGTGGTCTAACCAGTGTCAAATACATGGGGAGGATAACCTCCCTTGCTGGCCACACCATTCTTGATGCAGGCCAGGATGCCATTAGCCCTCTTGGCCGCCTGGGCACACTGCTGACTCATGCTAAGTTTACTGTCCACTAGTACCCCCAAATCTCTTTCTACCTGGGTACTCTCCAAGAACTCCATTCCCAGCCTATAGTTCTGCCTGGGGTTGTTATAACCAAAATACAGAACCCAACACTTAGACTTGTCTTAGAGGTTCAGGGACAGGCTGTCCCCATGGGCCATAAAACAAGCCACAGGGCTAGAAAACCAGCCTGGCAAGCAGAGAGCTTTGAGTAGAACTTGTGAAGAAAAGGGAAATCTCTTGGCTATAGAAGAAGGGGCAGACAACTCAGGAAGAGTAGTACAAAGTTGTTGCAAGAATATGTAGGGAGAAAATTGGAATGCCACTTAGACATGCACAAATCTACAGGACCAGATGGTGATCTACTGAAGGCCACTAAAGGAATTGGAAGAAGTGCTCATCTAGCCATTCTCCATTATTTATCAACAGCAGTGGCTAACCATGGAGGTCCCAGTTGACTGAAACTAGCCAATGTGACACACACCTCCAAAAAGGGGTGGAAGGATGATCCAGGAAACTTCAAACTTCAGAACTGTGAGTTTAAATTCAGTGCAGGAGAAACTGATCAAGCCCAGTCTACTAGGATTTATTAAAGGCAGGTCCTGCCTGACTTGCGTTGTCTCCTTTTACAAAATGGTAACCTATTTAGTGGAGCCTTTGACACAATGCCCCACAGCATTCTTCTGAAGAAACTGGCTTGGATGGGCATACACTGCACTGGATGAAAAAGTGTTTGGATGGCCAGTGTCTTGGGTTATGGAATCAAGAAGATTGTATTCTATTTTCATCTGTTGAAAGCAGTTGAGAAGCTGTATGGTTTTGTTTTTTGTAACTCCAGGGGGATGGGGGAGTGAATGCCTTGCCCAATTGTTAAAACCAGGTGGGGCGATATTTCTTAAGTATCTTCTGCTGATGGACCATCAAGACTCATATCATCCCATTGTGAGATGCTTCACCCAGTGGGGGGAGGTGGGGGGGAGCTGACTGTTCCCACCTGCATAAACTGGGACTCAGGAAAATGAGGGGGGCTAGCTCTCTACTGGGGCTCGCTCTCTAAGGGAGTTTCCTGTCCCCAGACCCTGCGGTACACAGNTCTGTCGGCATCCCTAGGGCTTTTCTGTCGGGATCCCTAGGACTTTTCTTTTGACTGGTTGTTTGGGTGTACTGTTGGGTTTTCTTAGTGTTCTTAATAAAGAATTGTTGTTCCTTTTCCCAAATCTTTTGCCTGAAGGCCTTTAAATTGAAAGAATTTGGTACCTGTCTTCCTAAACCGAGACAGCCAGACCCAAAGGGGGGTGGTGAATGGAGTTCACCAAAGAGTGGCCAATGACAAATGGAATTCCCTAGGCTTTGTACTGTGACTGGTCCTGTTTACCATTGCCATGAATGACTTGGGTTAGAGGGGTCAGAGTGCAATTCTCAGATTACACCAAACTAGGTGAAACCGTTGATCTGCTTCATGGTAGGAACACTCTGCAGAGGGATCTAGACAGCCTAGACAGATGGGCCAAGACTAACTGCATGAGTTTCAATAAGGTCATATGCCAGGTTTTGCACTTTGGCCACAACAATCCCCCAGCAGTGCTACAACTTTGCGAAGAACTGTCCAGAAAGCAGCTCAGCAGAAAAGACCTGGGAGGTACTGACTGACAGCTGGCTGAACATGAGCCAGCAGTGTGCCCAGGTGGCCAAGAGGGAAAATGGCATCCTAGCCTGTGTCAGGAAGTGTCATTAGTAGTTTCAGAGAAGTAATTTTGGCTGGTGAGGCTGTATCTTGAACACTGTGTTTGGTTTTGGGTCCCTCACTACAAGAAAAGCATTGAGGTACTAGGTCATGTCCAAAGGAGAGCCACAAAGCTGGTGAAGGGTCTGGACAACATGTCTTATGAAGAGTGGCTGAGAGAACTTGGGTTGTTTAGTCTAAAGAAAATGAGTCTAAGGGGAGACCTCATTGCTGTCCACAACTACATGAAAGGAGGTTCTAATGAGGTAGGGGTGATCTGTCCAATTGAGTAACAAGTGACAGAATAAGAAGAAATAGTCTAAGTTGTGCCAAGGGAAATTTAGATTAGACATTAGGAAACTTTATTGAAAGGGTTATCAGGTGCTGGAACTGCTTGCCTTGGAATGTGGGGGAGTCCACATTCCTGTAAGTATTTCAGAGTCATGGTTTGTGACACATGGCATTGAAGGATATGGTTTAGTCAAGTGTTTGACATACTTCTGACTGTCAAAGATTCATAAATCTGTTGCATGCTAAAGAGCTATCAGTATCATAAAATGTCACAATTTCATGTAGGGTATTCCAAGATGGTGATACGTGAAAGGGACATCAGGCATTGGAGCAGACTGCCCAGAGTGATGATCGAATTGCCATCCCTTGACATGTTTAAAAGACCTGTAGATACAAAACTTAGGGACATGGTTGAGCAGTGGGCTTGGTACAGTTTAGTTGGTATCAGTCTTACAGACCTTTTCCAACATTTGTGATTCTATGAGAAGATGATTGAGACAAACATACAATAACTACATGCAAAGACAGAAACTACAGGAAGGTTATCAATTACCTCTAACCTGAGGGTAAGGCTTTTGCAGCAGAAAAACACCTAAGGCTAGTACAGGCATCTTGATACAGTCAGTGACAATTTAGGATTAGCAGAATTAAAAGATACTAAGATAACAGGAGGTTCTGCTGTCACCTCTGTTTCACAGCTGCTGTATTCCCTTCTGGTAAATGTCCCATTTTCAACTTCTCAGGTATCTTGTTCATCTTCACTTTGTGCATTGCAAACCTTCTCCAGAAAACAGACCTTTGTAACAACATCTGGAAGGGTGCAGTTTCATTCTCAGGAGGAGATTTCATGCAACTCCACAATCAAAAACCAGGGACAACTTCCTGAATACCACAGGGAAGCTTCTGGCCTGATTAATAATTCCTTATTGTCAAATGTTTGTCTTCACTGACCAAGCAGAGATTCTTCTGCAGCCTATGTTGAGATGGCAGGCTAAGCCCCTGCATACCGTGAAAATCACTGGTGAAGCAGAATCTTGCCTGCAGCATGTAAAGAACCCCATGATAGACCAGGTGGCTTCTGCTCTAAGGTGTCACAACTTCATTCTTACAGAAAAGGTTGTGAAGAAAGCCTGCTCTGGAGCAGTCCATTGCTGGAAAGACTCACAGAAGAGACCAATGTTGCTAAGAGTTCTTAAT
The DNA here is from genome assembly GCA_013397515.1 of Upupa epops. Lineage (NCBI taxonomy): Eukaryota > Metazoa > Chordata > Aves > Bucerotiformes > Upupidae > Upupa > Upupa epops. The sequence goes on along the minus strand of VZRI01010421.1, from coordinate 1,959 downwards.
GTAGAACTCTCTTCTGTGGAAGCTAGAGAACAGTGTGAAAAGTCCCAATGCTAAGACTGAATATGCAGCAGAGACAAGTGACAAACTGAGTGCAGTTCAATATCTTTCCTGTGTTGGGGGCTCCAGAACAGGATGCAGTACTCCAGATGGGGTCTCATGAGAGCAGAATAGAGGGGCAAGATCACCTGCCTCAACCTACTGATCATGCTTCTCTTGATGCAGCCCAGGATGCGGTTGGCTTTCTGGGCAGCAAGTGAACATTGGCCGCTCATGTAGAGTTTTTCATTGACCAACACCCCCAAGTGCATGTTGGTTACCAATCACCTCTTCATTTTCCATATGCCTCAGCAGGGCCTGTAGGAGGATCTACTCCGTGATCTTGCCAAGCACAGAGGTGAGGTGAACTGGCTTATAGTTTCCTGGGTCTTATTTTTTTTCCCTTTTTCACCTCAGCCTTCTCAGAGTCACTTGTGACCAGGTTTCCTTTTTCCATCCAGAAAGGTCCTATGTCATCCCTAGCTTTCCTTTTGTTACCAATGTATGCAGAGAAACCCTTTCTGTTACTCTTTATCCTCCTGACCAGATTTAATTCTATCTCTGTTCTTGCTTTTTATCTGAATTCTGGCTGCATGGACAAGTCCTCTGTAATCCTGCCGGTCAGGCTGTCCTTGCTTCCACTGCCTATAGACTTTCTTCTTGCATGCAAGTAAGCCCAGGAACACTTTGTTAATCCATGGTGGCCTCACTGCTCCTGGGCTTGGAGGTTGGTCCTTGAATAATGACCAGCTCTCTTGGGCACCTCTTCCCTCCAGGGTTTCATCCCATGATACTGTGAGAAACATGCTCATTTAGTTTTAAATAAATTTCAATTTAGGGGATTAAAATCAGTAGACCAAATAAATACAGCACTGGGTTTGAAGTCCAGTACATCTCTCATACATCAGGACGGCTTTCTTATAATGTTAACCTGTTACGTATTCATAACTTATTTACGTATTATAATGTTCCCGCCAAAATGAACCAAGTGGGGGAAAGAGGTGGGGAACTAAAGTTTCCTGCCAAGAAGAGAAGGGGGGTTGTGGTGAGGCAGAACAGGGGACTCCATAACATTTAATTGTATTCATAAATTTATGATTCATGAAGCAAAAATTTTATTAATGGGCCCCAAGGAAGCAATAGGCCCTTTATATCTCATAAACCATCCTTTTGGTTTCTCAATTAAATCTGGGTTATTCAACCCCTCTGTCTTCCAAAACCAAATCCATACCTTTTTGGAGGTTTCTGAGCTTTAACTGCACAGAAAAGATTTTTAGCATTTTTGGCACAGATTTGCTACCATTAGAGATGATTTTATCAGGATAATTAGTAGGAACATGTATCTCCACTCCTCTTGCCCATAGGGTTGCAGCCCACGGGCAGGGTATATTTCTACTTAGTGGAACTTAGTATAAAGGTTCCCTTAGTGCTTTATCCTGTTTGGTTTTGTTGCTCCAATAGCTTGGTAAACCCAGATTTAAATCCAATTACTTTACCAGTATAACTGAGGCTAAACATGATGGAGAATCTCAAAATAGAATATGCTTCTTAGAAGATGTCTCGGTTTAGAAAGACAGGTATCAAATTCTTTCAATTTAAAGGCCTTCAGGCAAGAGATTTGGGAAAAAAAAGAGCAACAATTCTTTATTAAGAACACTAAGGAAAAACCCAACAGTACACCCAAACAACCAGTCAAAATAAAAAGTCCTAGGGATCCTGACAGAGCAAAATAAAACCTGTCCCAGTTCGGTGGCAAGCGGCAGGCAGGAGAGAGAGAGGGAGAGCGAGAGCTGGCAGTCGCAGTAGAAACTCTGGGGGCGGGAGGCAGAAAGTCTCGGAGAGAAGCTGGATTCCGTGAAAGCGGCAGGGGGGAGCGGTGGAGAGCGGCGGTGGCACTGAAAGGCAGCTTCAGCTGGGAATCCC
>VZRI01010419.1:649670-767650 GCA_013397515.1 Upupa epops | reverse complement strand
GTTTAAGGCCAGGCTGGATGAGGCTCTGGCCAGCCTGATCTAGGGTGGGGTGTCCCAGCCCATGGCAGAGGGATTGGAACTGGATGATCCTGTGGGCCCTTCCAACCTTGACCAACTCCATAACTTCTTCCCAGGGAGGATGACGGGGTGCTGGAGGGGGCTCCCTGGGGAGTTCGTGGAGTCTCCTTTTCTGGAGACATTTTAAACCCAACTGGACCTAGTCTGGATGATCAAGCTGTGGCAGGGAGATTGGACTAGATGATCTTTCAAGGTCCCTTCCTATTCTTGATGATTCTATGACATTTCATTTAGAAGTCCTTCCTTGAAAGACCTGTCACTAAATAGCTGGGATTTGTATAAAACTAGAGCACATGCTGTCTACATAACACTGAGAAATGTCACAACGAGCAACAGAAGTCCTAGAGCTGTCACTGTGAAGCACCAGCACTTTATTTTTTTGAGGTGTGCAGGCATGCTGTTGCATTTGACTTTTCTCCATTCGCTTATCTCTCATCTTTAAGCAGGCTCCCAGAGAGCTCTTGTACTAAAATTCCTGTTATGGGTAGAAGCCTTCACATTTATAAGGTAAAGACTAGCAGCCATGTCTGTGTGAAAGAAATACACCACAACATAACTATATTAATGCTGTCCCACATTAACATAGGAAGATACATACACCATGACATGCTGCCCCTTCACAAGTTCAGCTGATACCTGCTTGATTTTATCTGTCAGCAAAAACAAATACATTGTACAATTGCTAAACTGCTGGATAAATTGCTAAAACACAGAACAGGCTAAGATTATAAATTTTAGAGGTTTGGAGCGGTCTGACTGAGCCTAACTGAATCCAAGCCTCATTTTCTTTCAGACTATTCTTAATTCCAGCCTCTTCAACTAGGCTGTCTCCCAGAATCAGTAACAGAAGGAGATGCATCGGACATCACAAAGAAACATAAGTTATAAAACTAGTTTTGTTTCGCTGAGTTTAGTTAATAAGATCTGATACTATTGCTTCCCTCCGTATGTATTTCTCTGTGTTTGGCAAGCACAGGTTATTTTCATTGCCTTGTAAGTAACTATGAATCTGATACCCCATTTCTCAGCATTATTTTTCTTATTCCATCTTGACTGGCACTGTCAGAGCACAACAATCTGCAGAGCAATCTCCAAGTTCATGATTAAATAGTTCCTCATGGTATTATTCATTTCTCTGGGAGCTATGATAAATATATTCTGTAGTTAAAGGCATGCATCTGAAAACCTCCCATGATATTTGAATATTTCAGCTCAACTCTTGATAAAGACAGATAGAAGAAAATCAATCCCACTAGTCTCATTTTGATTTCATGAATTCTTCTCTGCAATCATAAAGCAATGTTCTAGTAATCCGGATGGAAATCTTACCTGTTCTAAATGGATCAGCATTATGCCAAGAAGGGCAATAGGGGCTATAGACACTATGTGCTCAAGAGACAGATTTTGAGGGCTGAGTGACCATTTTCAGCTTTATGGTCAGTTCATTTTGCTGCTCATTCCAAGATTCAAAATCAGTCCCTTTGCACAAACTGCATCTCTTGGGAGATTGATGAGAAAGTGCAGCCACTCTTTCTCAGATCACCTGTAGCATCTTTTGAAAAGGGACTAACATAATGCCAAGTAAGAAACACATAGAGGTTTTATTTTAAGAAAGGAATGTAAAAAAAAATTTTGAACAAATGCATGCAATACACTGAAATAAAGTAGTAAATCTTCCTACCTAAACTTGCCTTCTGAAATGGAGATAAAAGCAGCTGCTAGGTTTGTCATGCTTGGTAAATGAAATCTGCCCTTGAAGGAAGGCTTGAAATCTTCCCTACAGTAGTAGGATTTTATCCTTGTTAAAATCAATACCAACAGGCTTTCTCCTCCACAAAGCCTGTTTTGGTTTGGTGGGGTTGTTTTTTTATGTTTTCCTTTCAATTAATGAAAGATCATTTTCTTGCTGGAAGGGAGTGGTTTAGTTCAGCCACATCAAGCTCTATACACTGCACTGGAGTGGCTCCCATAAAAAATACTGTAAGGTTTAGTATACTTCTCAAAAACAGGAGGAATATTAATATCATTTTACAGGTGAAGACCAGACATATTTAGAACTAAATAACTTGTTCAAGTAGATATAAAAGCAAAAAACTGAACCAATGAAGCTTAAATACAACCGCTAGCTGTACACAGATAGGTTCATAAGCAAAGTTTATACATATGTAAGATTACCTTCTTTTTTCACCCTCTCCCTCTCAACTAATCTTTTAATTTCTTCCTCCAATTTCTACAGCCCAGAAGGCTATTATTAAGAGCATATTACCCTTCAGTTACTGTCTGGCCCTTTTATATCCTCTGGTAAATAAAAATCAATAATCATAAGGAACTCTCTCTGATTTGAGCAGTTTTGCTTGTGACTAACACAACTGTATATATAGGAAAAGGATAAATAGCTTATAATCTATTTTATAACACCTTGCAAGCATGAATCAATTATTAAATGTATTTGCAAAACAAAAAAACCCAAAAAAATCAGTCCTAGCAAGCAACCAAGGCATAGAAGGGAATTACAGGAGTGAATAAGAGTAAACCCAACTTTCTGCACAGCTACTGAAGTTACAGGAGAAGAGAAGAATAAATCATATGTTAATGAAGTGCACTATTTTAAAATATTAAATGAGGAGGGGAGGAAGAAGGGAGGAGGAATGTAACCCTTATAGTACAAGAACACCTACTCTACTATCATTAAGTGAGTGATAAAGCAAGAAACAAGTTGGGAATACGAAGGTTTTTTTTCCTGTGTTCCCCTAACTTAAGCTTATGCAAACGCGTGAGTCTAAAGTACAGGCAGAATTCATACCTGACAGAGGCACATGGACCTCCTGGGGTTCTCTGAACTACAGTTATTATAAAGAAAAAGACTGAAAATATTTTTAGGTGTCTCTTCGTCCATAACCGAACACAACCACTGGGTGTCACTGATGTTCCATACAAAAGGCAGCAGGGTATGGCATTTCACCAGTGATCTCGATTGGAAATATTTCAGTATGCTTTGGCAGCAAGTCCTCATAAAATATCCACATATTCAGGATCGGGCATTACATCTAAACAGATGAATAAATGGCATTTCAGAGTCTCAGAAGCTCCATGTGTTTTCCCACGAATTAATACTATTTCTGCCTCTAATTGAATAGGATTCAATTTATAAAGCAACAAAATCCTGCTATGGAATAACAATACATGAAAGCAACTGTTTCTGTTCAGTGGTGTCCAATAGAACCAAAAAACCGATGTGCTCCTATGATAAAAATCAACAGATCCTTTGTTTTCATTTTTATTCAGTGGTACTAAAATCCAGCACTGAACTGAACCTTTCCGTGTGCTGTGTATGTCTGTGCTATTCGAAATGTAAGTGGGGTTTAGAGATGAGATTATATCAATCAGTTCACTTTTTGCTGCCAGTAATTTATCATTCTGAAAGCCATTTTAACCTGGATAAAGCAAATTAATTAAAAGAATTTTCTTTCATCAGGGTAAGGGACAGTTTGTCAAGTTTTAGGTGACAATTTCCTAATCAGTTTACAAAAAATGTACAAACCAAATCATTCTTAATAAAAATCAACATTTTAAAAGTGTTTTCAATATAGAACAAGAGTAGAAAAATATTCACACTTTTCCAAGGACAATACCTAAATACACCTTTTGATGTTGTATTGGAAGGATCAGTTATGAAAACATTACTTTAAATATAAAACTCCTGAGATCAAGTTCATCCATGCCACTAAAGTACTTCCTTTTGTCATTTGTAATTGTTATTTTCATTCTTTTTGGTATTCAAGTTGGCATGGACAGAATACAGCCAAGTTAACACAGTAAACCTTGCCTTTTTTATCCATAATTTTATTTTAGATATTAAAATACCTAATATATATCTGTCTTAAAAGGAAAGTATCCATAAGTATAGTTAAAGAAAATACAGGTGTCTATCTGGATGATACTTTTCATAAGATTGACAATGCTCCTAAAAAATATGTAAGCAGATATAGGCCTGTTAATCTCACAGAATCACAGATCTATTGAGGTTGGAAAACCTCCGAGCTCATCCAGCCCAGCCTAGAACCTAACATCACCACACTGGTCAGACCAGGGCACTATGGGCCACAGCCAGGCTGTCCTTAAACAGCTCCAGGGATGGGGACAACACCACTGCCCTGGGCAGTCCATTCCAGTGTCTGATCAACTTTCCGTGAGGAAGGGCTTCCTAACATCCAACCTAACCCTCCCCTGATGCAGATTCAGGCCATGCTCTCTGCCTATCACTAGTTGCCTGGGAGTAGAGCCCAATACCCACTTGACTACAACTTCCCTTCAGGGAATTAGAGAGAGTGATAAGGTCCCACCCTTAGTCTCCTCCAAGCTAAACAACCCCAACTTCCTCAGCCCATCTTCATAAGACCATGCTTCCAGTCCCTTCCCCAGCCTTCTGGACCCACTCCAGCCCCTCAATATCTTTCTTGAAGTGAGGGGCCCTGAACTGCCCACAGTACTTGAGGTGAGGCCTCACCAGTGCCCAGTACAGGGGGAGAACTGTCCCTAGTCCTGCTGGCTCTCACAAAGTCATAGAATGACATCAGGTTGGTTTGGCAGGACCTTCCTTTCCTAAACTCACACTGTCTGGGCCTGATCCCCTGGTTGCCTTGTACTTGCCATTCAATGGTACTCAAGATGATCTGCTCCATAACCTTGCTAGACTCTGAGGTCAGGCTAACAGGCCTGTAGTTCCCCCAATACTCCTTCCAGCCTTTCTTGTGTTTGGGATGACAGCAAAGCAGTACTGGTGTACATTAAGAGAGTTCTAAAGTATTGCTTTGGCACAGCCTGTTCCAAAGATGCTTTTCTTGCTTACATCTGCCAATTCCACAGCAGCATAAGCCACAGGGTTCTGGCAAAAAATAAACAATATCAAAAAAGAATCAGGTCACCACACAGACACACACACAAGGAAAACCAAACCAAACCTACTGAGCTAAAAGTCTAAGTTGCACTAACATAAAAAGATCTTGTCTCTCTGTTGAGACCAAGGAAAGCAGAATTATTCTTCCATAATCACTTACAGACTCTTGTTCCTAAATCAGTGACTGCAACTGTGGAAATTGTGGAATCATGGATGGTCCACTGTTTTCATACTATTTCAGTTTTACAGGTGAGGAGAGAGCTTGTTTGCAGCTATTTGTATCCCTAGGGATATTTTCTTTAACTTATAAAAGCTTATATCAAGTCTGAAAAGCTTCTGTTGTGTCTCTCCAGGCATTCATTCTGCCAGTATATGGCCTTCTTGGAAAATAACATGTTACGTGATGCTGCCTGTGAGGATGCTTAGTAGCTTTTCCAAGGCAACTACCACAGTATTCCTTGGGAAATCATTCTGATCTATTTCATAGTATTGCCGTTTACTAATCACTAGCAATGAGGGATGCATTTGAACTTGAGCACACTAAATTAGAAACTAGATAGTAAATGTCTGAGAACAAAGCTTTACAAAGGTATGGTTTTCATGACAGTGTAGAACATTGCAATACCACCTTGCAGATGTTGCCCTCAAAATATTATTTGAGGAAAAAGAATCCAGCATTGTTCCAGCCTTGTCCCACTCCTCCAACTAAGTGTCCCATTCCCAGGCTAATCTCCCTACTGCTTGTCCCAAAATGGGAAAGGAGAGAATTTAATGTCAGCGAAAACTCATTTCTCATTTGATCAGTTACCATAAACACAAGATAGAGGAAAATTTTGTGAAGAATTTTGAGTAGATATTTCAGGCTTTTGAACTCTACAATTTAAGGTCTGCTGAATCCTGAGCTAGAACTACAAAGAAAAAGAATTTGCAAATTGCACCTCATTGGGCAAAGCAACCAGGCTGAAAAATAATGACATTAGAAGATTTCTCTATATCCAGCATCACACATAGTGAGACCAGTGATGGTTTTTATCACTAACTGGACCAAGAAGGTTGAAGCTTCTCAGTTGCCATGACAAACATTTTACCAGATGAATCACAGAACTTTCTCCCAGCTAACACCACCTGGCAAGACTCAAACACAGGTGCTTGTGTTACCCTCTGCATGCAAGCCTCTCTAAATACAGCAGCATGGACCATTTCCCTTCCTAGTGCAGCCAGGTAGCAACTAAAGACACTTCTGAGGCATGGACAAAATCTAGTTGTATATTTTTTGCTGCCTTAATTTGGCCTCTCAAATTGAAAAAAAAAAAAAAATCCAAGCAACAACAACAACAACAAAAAAATCACACAAAACCAAAAACGAACCAAATTAATCACACTGTCTGCGCTGGCTTGTCATTTTTTTTTTTTCTCCCACTCCCATCTGTTCAGTTTCTCTCAGCTGGAAATAAGAGAAAAACCCAGCAATATTCAACCACTCTGTTCTCTGGAAATAGGAGCAGGCAAGAGAGCAAAGATTAGAAATGGGCTTGTACTCTAGATATATTTTTAAATGCATTGGCCACTCTTACATACTCCATGTAAGTATTTATCACCAAAAAAATACAAATTCTGCAGCCACATCAACATTTAGTACAACTGCACAGATAGTGAATTTACACAGACACTAGAAGTCTAAGCATCCAAGCATCAAATGAAGCTGTATAGACCATAAGCAATATGTAACTGAATTGCAAAGCAGCTCATTGGTATCTACTGCATTTCATGCTCTTGACAGACCACATAATCCAGTCATTTGCAATGCTGACTCATCACTCTTAAGCATTACTCCTTTTCAGACGTGTATTTATTTATTTAGAACCAAGACCTAATTGGAATAGTCAATGTTTTGTTGGCATTGGGCTCACTTCAAGAACCCAAAGGGAGTGCACTTGGTTGCTCTTGAGGGGTCAGTGTTACTTTGTCTCTCTGACGCAAAGCAGAACAAATTCAAAACTGACCTAACCCACTACTCACAGCAACAGTTAAGGGATAATGTGTTGCCGCTGGTAAAAAGCAGTAGGAAAACACCAAAGGTCAGCCTGGGTGTGTCCTGTTTCAGGAATTCCAGAGAGGAGAGGCAGAAAGTCAGAGGTAACAACTACTATGTTCCCTGACAGTCTCTTTAGCAAGGTGAAAGCTGATGACTAGAGAACAGGTCAATGAGGCAAAAAGAGGTGTTGTGATAGAAAAAGATAGATCATCTGAACATCAAAATATGCTGCTTACAGATCCCATCTGCTGATCTTTGGTATGGCTCAGCAAGACAGCCCTGCTAGTGCCTAAACAGCTACTTGCTGATGAGAAAGAGTCAGTGGTCCTGCTCATACTTGCTCTTAACCAGCTGATCCTCCCAATAAAAACATGTACTTAACCTTTCCTTAACAGTGTAGTATCTGATACTAAAGGCTGAAAGCCTATTCAACCAGCCCACCCCACAGCCTTAGCTGGGCTGCACAGTACTAAAACCTGTTTTAAATACAGTATTTGCCCAACAATAATAGCAAACACTCATCAGTAACTAAGTGGCACCAATCTGATCTGATTAACTGTAAAAATCAAAACATAGACTGATAACTCTGACTACAAAGTCATTGTGAAATTATCCCTTTTCAGGACATTACCACCAAGATATAAAAAGCACCATATGATCCACATAACAGACTGTTTGCCCTGCTCCCCTTATTACTGAGTTTATATATTTGCTAGTGTACCAAAGCAAAAGGAAAAAAATTCAGTTGATCAAGTAGAGAAGAAAATACCACTCATGTAATTAAGACTCCTTCACTTAAATTTTATAATATCCATGGAAATTTCAAGATATGAAGAATAAAGAAACCAAGATTAAGAGAAAAGAAATACCCAGAAAACACTCACCAAACCAAACCAAACCAAACCCAAGCTTTTCCACATAAGGAAAATGATACCATTTTCTGCTCTTCTCAGTGTAGCAGCCCTTTGTGAACAGATGGCAGCAGATACGCGTGATGCAGTGGGCAGCATTTCCATATCATGCTACTGGCAAGTATTACCACTGTTTCACTCATTTACTCTCGTGCACACCCTCAGAATACACCTGTGCATTGCTGACCTATCAGAGGTGTTTGACACACACCACTCAACTCCAAGCTAGGTTCTCCTTATACTGTACACAACAGCTAGTTTTTACAGCACTCCAACAAACACAAAATTAACATTTTCCTCTTTTTTTCAGGCAAAACCAGAAAATCCACCCATTCTAATTTAGCCAGAAGAAACTGAAGCCAAGAGAGGTCAAAAAAACAGCTGCTAATATAACATTTGGCTGGTAAGACTAGGGAAGTCCTTTTCTGCGTGAGTTGCTACATCAGCAGTAGATTAAATAAAAGCTGCCCATAGGCTGTCTCAGGCCCCTTCTCACCACCCCATCTCATCCCTTGTAACATCAACCTTCTCTTTGTAACACCAACACTTCCCTCTTTTAATAAAATACTGGGTTTTCCTCCTGTGTCAAATAAGACAATGCTGCTGGCCTCTTACTGCACCTTCTTCTCCACTGGGGGCCAAATTAAAGTTCCTCTTCTCTGTCTGGTCAATAACTTGCACAGTATATGATTCATCGGAATTAAGGAATTCAAGAGTTTGAAGACCGGGTGCGAGGGAGTGAATTACATTAAATACTAACAAAGCCTCCAAGTAATACACATGAATTAAAGAAAACCTGAAGCACTCTCCCCACCAAGCCAATGACTGGCAAAAACTTATTTAGCCTCATATTTCGTCTTTTATCATGACTTTGTGATCTGTGAGTGGACAGCCAGAGTACACTTGGAGTGAATTGGTTGAATTGCATAAATAACTGTGGCTAGCACCAGGTTCTTTTCTCATATCCTGTTTGCCACTGTAGAAACCTAGAGGATGGTTTTCATAAGCATCACCTCTATTACAATCTTATTACAATCTCAGAATTGCCTGCAAAATCATAGTACACAGTTCTCAAACCAAAATAACCCCAGAGATTCTTGAAGCTATGTAGTCAAGCAAATTTCACTTCAACACACACTGCAACATTCTGCAGATGAATTAGAGGATTAAAGTAAAATCCACCTGTTTCTTATCAATATGTTGACACAGGAATCAATAGTCTCTGCACTGAGAACCTCCAGTTAGAAAACTATCACTACAGACCCATCACACTCTTTGAAGGGAAGATACTAAGGAAGGAGTTGTTTCATATATAATGTACTAGGAAACACATGTAGTTTGTCAACATTAACTTGCTTTTTATTGTGAGTAATACAAACCCCACAAAATAAACATATCAGTGCTTTGCTTCACAGGGCTGCAAGGCAGCTAAAGCAGAGGTATTTGGGAACAAAAAAGAAAAATTGTTAAAAAACCTTAGAAAGGATTTTAAATGCATTTTCCCTGTCACAGGAGACTTAGCATTTTCAACTTTTTAACGTGATTGATAATAGGTGGGAAGAATATCAGACTCACCCAGTCCCAGTTAGGACTAAATATGTGCTCTGTTCTATATCCCCAGCTTTTTAAAAGTCAACTAGACATGAGAACCTCCCCCAAGTTTTAAAAATAAATTTCATCACTATGCAGAGCTGGTGAGAAATGCCTCAGAGTTACGTTTGTAACAAAGGAATATCGATAACCAATTCACTTCAAATGATTCATGGATGTCCTGGCAGGCTCAGGCTCACTGGGAACACAGAAAGCAAACTAAATACTTGTAGTCCAAAAATTACCCAAAGTAAACACATTCAAACTACCTACATCACTGGCCATGTAGATACATTGCACTGTTGTTCCCAGCACAAGAAGATGCCACTGAGTTAATCAGCAGTGTTTCAGTTCTACTGTCAACAAGGTCACAAACATTATTATACAGACACTAATGCTTAGGAGTTAACAGTTACATCCTCAGAAATAACCACACCAAAGGAAACGCCAACAATGAGCACAGAGTAGGTCAATTTCATTGAACATTGTGCACAAGGGTGAATCCAGCATCTTACTTTACAGACATCTTTTCAGAGTGGATTCCCAGAAAGCTGCAGGATGTCCCAGAGGGCAGTTTGAAAGATCTAGTTAGGTACTCTATCCAAGCCGTTGCTCACATATGCTCTTCAGACACTACTGATTACATAAGAAACAAATATTAAAGCAAGGATGCTATTGTCACTCTTCTTCAGCTAATGCAAATACATCCTCAGATAGAAAGATAGTGTTTATTGGTTTTTAATATTGCAAACAGAAGAAACTAAGAGGTTCATTGTTATTTTCAACAGCTAAATCCATAAACAATCACATATTTTATTTGCATATGCAGTTCAAGGGAAGCTAAAGCGACAGCCACAAGCTTGGTTGTTTTGACTTACAACTTAGAAACCTACACTACATTCTTTTGAAGCATAGATAATATGACAAAAGTCTTAAGGTTGTTGAGATCTCAGCAAAAGCCAGTGAGTCTTAAGAATGGTTCAGGATACATTCAAGTATTTGTAGAAAATACTAGGCAAAATGACAGAGCATTCAAAATCAGTCTAGACAAGTGCTAGTAAAATTCAGGAAGAGAACTATGTGGAAAGCAAAATGAAAGTAACATAGGAGAAAAAAATGCCCTATAGATTCTCTTATTAGATTAGCAATAGGTATCTTCTCAAGTTAGGGGGATTAGTGACAAGCTAGCTTGAAGAAATACACAGTTTACAAGCCACTAAGAAAGCAACACAAACTGAAACTGATCACAAGCTTTCTAAATGTCAGTGCAAAGTACTGTGGCTGAAGTTCCCTAGAAGAACTTTTAATTCCAGTCTTCCTCAGCCTTCACTGCAAAACCAATACTGGTTGATGTCAAAGGTCTTCTCTGTACCTGAAAACACCATCATCAGAAGTTCGTAATAGGAATCTGTCGTGCCCTCCAGTTCTGGGATATGAGTTTGTTATAACTCCATGGAACAACTTTCATCACCTGCTCAAGCACAGAAGTGTCTGCCTTTAAGAGATGCGGAACTGAAATCTCTGGTGCAGCACAATATGACTCAGTAAGCATTGGGGGCTGTTTGATTTTTTGTTTCGTTTTGGTTTTCTTTCTCTCTTCCTCAATTAAAGATGACCAGACAAAGCTCCTAGAACATCCTATATGCCTAGTGCTATCAGAACACTCATTCTGACAGAGAATGCTCATTCCTACCTCTGGAAAGTTATTTGTTTGCAATTGACAATAAAATAATTTCTGTTCTTCTACTAAGTAATCATTTAGAGTAGAGCTTAAAGTACACAATTAACTACAGTGGTTATTTGTGACTTCACTGGAGGGATCCTCTTTTCCAGATGCTTGAAAGACATACAGAAAAGCAAGAAGCAGAGATGATTGGAACTGCACAAAGTAGGAGCTGTTCCATCTGAAAATAAACATTTCTATTAAAACATTGCATCCATCCTGCTTTCAAACCAGAACATCCTGTTAGAATCCAGACATTCAAAATCATTCAAAACCTGCCTCTATGCAATCCCGTGTGATGTGCTCTAGGCAGTCCTGCTTTAGCAAAGATTTCGTCCAGATGATCTGTAGAAGTCCCTTCTTACTCCAACACTGACATGACTCTAAAGCACAGTTCTACACTACAAGTGTCACTAAATTTCTGCAAAGCACAGGCATCTCAAAAGTCAAGGGGATTGGATTTGATGATCTTTCGAGGTCCATTCTGATCCCTGATGATTCTATGAAATTCAGTCAATGAATCCACTTAATAATCAATGTCATTAAAGTCTATGTCATGCCATAAAAGACTCCGATACATTCTAAGAAATCAGGCAAGTTGTAAGTACTGAGCAATCAGTAAGATCCATCACTTCTTAGAAAAACTACTCCCTAAAAATCTCCACCCATCTGGAGCTGCCATTATGATTAGACAGACTGGCAAGAAAACAGCCTTCAAGCTTACAAAGAGCATTATGATGCACCGTTTCTGCGCAGTCTTCTCTTTAGCCATGGAAAATTCAGCACTTTCAATGCCTCAGCTCCTCTGTGCTGCATACACTATCTGTCCTTTTCCTTATTCCACCTGATCATGGTTTGAATTTTTAGTCATTAGCACTTCCCTCAGCAAGTATCTAACAATGGTTTAAAAGAATTATCAAAAAATTTCCTTTACATTGCAATTATTACTGCTATTGCTTATTTATTCTTTACATTTGGAAGTGCAGATCAGCAGAGATAAAGATGTTCTCTTGTCACTCTACTCAGCACTGGTCAGACCACACATTGAGTACTGCTTTCAGTTTTGGTCCCCACTATACAAAAGAAGATGCAGATAGACTGGATAGGGTCCAGAGAAGGGTGACTAGCATGATTAGGGGGCTGGAAGACCTCCCATATGAACAAAGGCTGAGTGAACTGGGTCTGTTCAGCCTTGAGAAGAAAAGCCTTAGGGGGGACCTTATTGCAATGGTCCAATACATCAAGGGTGGCTAACAGAAGGATGTAGTCTCCTTTTTCACAATGAGTCATGTAGAAAAGGCAAGAGGGAATGGTTACAAGTTATTCCAGTAAAGATTTCAACTGGATTTGAGAGGGAAGTTTTTTACAGTGAGTGAAAAACCTTCTGGTTCTATGCAACAGCCACTCTTCTGAGGTAACAGAACTTCCCTTCCTGCAATTCCAATCAAGTTCAGACTAAAGCAGGGAACTCCTGGGCAGAAACACTCCAGATACTTAGTGTTTAAAAGCAATTCATTAACGCAACAAGCTCATCAGGAATGAAAAAAAAAAATGAGAAGAATTAAAATGCCTTTGATACAGATTTTTTTTTTACTTATACAAGAGAGAAGGCTCTTAGACATAGAAATCACTGTTACATGCATTGAAAATTAACTTATTATGAGATATTTAAGTCACTACTAAAAAGAATCAACTAAAGGTAAAAAAACCACCTGTCAGCAAATTCAGGTGAAAATACCTGTTTTATGGAAGAACATTAAAGCCTTATCTGCAGGTATTTACAGAATGCTTCTTGGTCAAAGCTCTAGGCAGAGAGCTATCCACACTCCCCCTCAGTTCAAGAAGGGCACAGAGCTGCTGGAGGGGGTCCAGTGTANCTAAATGTGCTCCTGTGCAACTTGGTCTAGGTGATCCTGCTGTGGTGAGGGATTGGACTAGATGATCTTTCAAGGTCCCTTCAGATCCCTAATGATTCTATGCTCCCAGAGTCACAAATACAGTATTTACTATTAAATCCATAATTCGGCATTATTTTTACTTTAAAGAGGAACTTAACTGCTTTAGGATAATGTGTGTTCTGTGTCTCACAATTAAGTCTCGGTGTAATTAACAGTAGCACACCAATACCACTGCAAAAAGTTTCACACCAACCGGAGCAATAAGACAGAATTCTTTTTCCCAGTTGGGACATCCAAGAGTTACTGGCAGTAACAGATTATGTAACAGAAAACTGGGCTGAAAACCCAAACTCTCCCAAGTCTCTCAGGAAGACTGAACTGATCCTGCAGGTACCCTTCTTTCACCCACAGCTTTTTGCTATCAAAACCACCTTTCACCCCAACTAGACATAACATGCCCTTTTAAAAGGGATTGATATAATAAGCATGACAGTAGATAAAAACGAGTGTTATGATGACAAAGTTGTTGTCCATTAAAAGGTTACTTGATTCTATCTTCAACAACCTCTATGATGACTGAACTCATTTATTCAGCAAGAGATGTACAAGAAGCAGTATAACGTAAAGTAAATCTTGCAATCCTGACTTAGGCAAAATTGCATACACTTTATGGGAGACTGAGGTTTGCAGCTTAAAACATTAGTGCCAGTGGTGTAACTACAAGTCTACTACATTGACCTAGGATAAGGAAATGGAGAATATTCCATGTACCATGAAACAATGCATACAGAGTATTATTTTTTTCCACTTCCCAGTGGAAAACAATTTTCAGGATCCTTTCCAATTTTCAGGATTGAGCCTTCTTCACACACCTGAGACAGAAAAGGCCACCCATATTTAAACTTCTGTTTTCAACAATGTTTGGTAGCCATTAGAAATAAAGCAGCAAAATCCTCTATATACTTTCCATGAGGACACAAAATGCCTAAAGCATAACAACACACCTTAATCTCACAAAGTGGCTCCTCGCCACCTCATACTGTTTAGTATCAAGTACTAGCAATATTCCCACCAACCTCCTGTAAGTGAATGTTTCATCACAGAATGGTTCAAGTTGGAAGGGACCTCAGAGGCCACCTAGTTCCAACCCCGCTGCCATAAGCAGAGGCATCTCACACCAGACCAGGTTGCCCAGGGTCCCATCCAATCTAGTCTTGAACACTACCAGAGATGGAGCAGCCACAGCCTTCCTGGGCAACCTGTTCCAGTCCCTCAGCACCCTCACAGGGAGGAATTTCTTCCTAAAGTCAAATTTAAATAGGAGATTTAGCTTGAAACCATCCCTCTTGTCCTGTCACTGGAGTCCCTTGTAAAAAGTTCCTCTTCAGCTTTCCTCTAGCCCCTTCAGGTACTGGGAAACTGCTGTAAGGACCCTCTAGTGTTTTCTCCAAGCTTGATGCCTTCAATTCCCTCAGCCTGTCTCGACAGCAGAGATGCTCCAGCCTTCTGACCATCATCCCTGTGGACTCCTCTGGGCGTTCTCCAACAGTTTCACATCCTGCTCGTACTGGGAACTCCAGAACTGGACGCGGGACTCCAGGCGAGGTCTCACAAGACCAGAGTGGAAGTATCCCCTCCCCTGCACTGACGGTTTTTCGACCCAACCCTGGACACGCTTTGCTGCCTAAAGGTTTTCAGAGTCCCGTTCACGCCGACGCTCTGTTCTCCTCACACAACGCAGATCTGACTGGGACCGCTGGTTACGGAACCAGTAACTGAGTACTCCGGGACGGCGGAACAACGAGTAAATCACCGCACGACTCCCCTCTCTGCTGCCCCGCCCCGAGGCCCCACAACGCGGCGGGTGCCCTCCAGGGGCCGGGATCCGCACCCTCGGCTCCCCGCACGCCCTGCAGCCACGCATCTTCGCGAGCGCCGCACGCGCCCCCCTCACCTGATCCTGGCGCTTCCCGGCGCGTGCGCCGCCACCGCCTCCTCCTCTCCCTCTCTACTGCCCGCCCCCGCCGGCGCGCGGCAGCGGAGCCATCCGGGTCTCACCCGCTCGGCGGAGGCGGCAGGTCCGCGGCGCTGCCGGGCAGGGAGGANGGTGGCGTGAGTGAAACGGGACCAGCTGTGGTAGGCCCGAGGAGAGCGACAGGAGATTAACCTGCCGGGGCGGGCTGCGGGCCCTTGGGAACACCAGGAAGGGGGGGCGAGAGAGGAGGTGGAGAGCTGTTACAGGCGAAGCCTCTGGCCCTCGGGTAAGACCACATATTTATAGGTGGGTTGGGAGATCCGCGCACCAGGGGACGGGGAATACCGGCGTGGTCCCCCGCCGAGCTGCTGCTGTTACTGCTCACCCCTCCTGGGGGTGCAGCTGCGGATGGGGGCTGGATCCTTGGATGCGCCGTCACCTCCGGCCAGTGCTCCCGTGGATCCTCTGGGTTCGAACAAGGAGCAGGGGAAACCCGTAGCTTGTGCGTCCTCGGATTGTGCTGGGTGCTGGTGCCGGTGTGCGCCTCTGTCTGCCTGTGTGTCCTCCTGCAAAGGGAGAACGGTCTGTTGCATCTTCAGAAGCCCATCTGCTATTCATGAGCGATTGGCTTCAATTTTTGTGGTTAATAACACACAATTTTTTCAAATGCTCCACATAAGCAGGGAAATTGAAAAGAAAACACTAAGTAAATGTCAAGAGTGCAGTGTTTTATACCTAATAAAATCTGGTTATCATCCACAGGCTATTTGTGTCTGTTCCAATGTCAATTTCCACTCTTTAGCTGCTGGCACTCTTCTGTGCTCATTTGTTAATGAGCACTTCTTCAGGGTTTTGCATACTGTCATCTAACCAGAATATTATTGTTTGGAAATGAATTGTCTCATTAAATTTTGTATTTATAAGATTATATCCAGTTGTAAGCTAAATGATATAGAGCATAGTTTTTATTCCAAGATCACTGTTAGCAGACTTGTTGAACTCAAGCTAAAGTAATCCAAAACTGACTTTTATCACAGGTGTCTCATTTCAATAATGGATGCTTGAAAGTCTTAAGGAAGAAAAGATGCCACGTCTTGTCATTTTCCTTGTTCTGCTGCTATGCAGCCGTACTGCTATTAAAGGGACCTCTCTTACTTTTGATATTTATGTAAGAAGTCTCTTACTCATATTCCACTGTATTTCTTTTACTGTGACAATTTGAAAAGTCAGTCAGCTGCTATTACAAAAGACAGCTTTATACTAATCCTCATAATAGTTTTAATAATATCACAAATTAATAGTTTAATATATATTAGAGTTAGGGATTATGCAAGTATTTTCCATGAACAGAGTCATGTTTTTACAAAAGAATGCAGAAAGATTTGGTAGCAAGTTCACTGTCCTCTCTGTCTGCTGTATCTGTGTTTTTATATAATACAGTAGTTACACAGATCCTGAAGCAGATTTGCAGTTCAGGCAAGAGATACATCTTTATTGGTGACAGAGCTGGACTCTGTATATCTGTTTTTAAGACTCAGTACCTGTCAGCCTCCAGAACAGAGCAGTAAAAGGCAAGAAGTTAAGGGTGGGGAGATGTACATAGTTTGTGCTGAACATTGTGAACTCTTAAAGTTAAGCTGTGGTAGAGAAGCTATTACTTGTGTGCTCATGTGCTTGCTTAAGTTTCAGTTGGTGGTAGGGCATTCATTTCAAATGCATGACAAGTAGTTCAAATGATAGCATGTACTGTCTCAACTTTTTTACAGTTCTGGTGAAGGTCATCTAGTTATTCTGAGAATAACAGGAAATTAAGTAAATTTGACATTCATTTCTGTTTACCTGCTAAAAACCAAGTATGAGTGAATATCATAAAGCAAAACAAATCCAAATTAAATTAAGACAGTTACTCTGAGGTTTCATCAGTCCTTTATCTGAAATACACAGTATACTTTCCTTCCTGTACTCCCACATCTATCTGCAGCCATCCTAACATGTATCCAGCATTTTCCAAATAAGGGATGAGGCACAGAGGTACTTAGTTAGCTAACTGAGTTGTAGATGTTATTGCTATATTGCACTCAGACTCGCAGAGTGGGTAATAAGCAGGAAAATTTGTTTGAGGGGTGGTTAAAAGGAAAACAGTTTTGTAATGTTGTTTTCTACCAGGCAGTCTTCTCAGCATCCCTTCATTCGAGCTCCAAAAAAGACACTGCAAAAGCAAAGGGTTTAAGTACTAAATAACTTAATAATTCTGTGCACTGTTCAACATACTGTTGCTTCTTGTTCTCAGTACAGCAGGCACCTTTAATCACGTTTTACAATTAAGTTTACAGAAGGTCAGAGTTGAGCTTTATACAGAAGGGCCTTGTGGCACACACCCTGCCTAGTCAGAAGGAGGGCACATTATTTGAACCTCATAGTCTAACTGGTAACTAATAAGTTTTTAAACTAGATTTTTCAAAACATGGTTGATTCCCTGTAGCTTTTACTGTTGAGCAGCCTATTTATGTTGAGTCAATTTCCGTCACTGAACTTGACTCTTGAGTGGCGTGGCAGTTACCAGCTAGACTTATAGTCATGTGGACTAAGTTGATTTCAAATAAAGAAGACAGAGCTGTTCTATTTGTGTTTATGTGACTTGTGTCCAAGCTCAGGATTATCTTTTTGTCCCCTGAATTTCTGAAGATAATGTAGCTATTTCAAAGGTCAGACTAGGTTTAAAAAAGATTTACAAATCCTTCCATATGTCAGTTACCTAAAGGCTAGAATCTAGAAGTATGAAAATTCCAAGCTCTGGCTAGTGTCCCACAAGGGGTTACACCATGACAGATATGATTTAATGCACAAAATATGGGACTTTAAACGTTATTAATGAAAAATCACAGTATCATATTTTAGGCTGATCTGTGTGTACTTTCCTGATAGAAATGACAATTAATTTATTATTTTCATTTTAGAAAAGGACAAGCTTCCATGCCAATACTGACACTGGGCCTAGAATAGTGTGTAAAGAATTTCAGAAGCTGTTGCACATTAAAGTCACCCACACCCTTCTAAACTCTTTTTCCTCTCGTTGGAAACAACAACTGGAAGACCTGGGCAGCAGAAAAAGACAGATGCACATGCTGTTTGGTATTATCTGAAAACTGAGGATACGGCATAAACTCTTAATTTAAGAGTAGGACACAACGTCCTACTTCTGTCTGGTGCTCCTGCATTCAATTAGAGCTTTGTCATCATTCATTGCAGTGGTCCCAGATCCTAACATAGCAGACACTAGCAAACTATAGCTTATTAGTTGGTCTGTGGATCCTGCAAGTCATCCTTGCGTTCTGGCAGTTTTGCAACTCCATTTAATTTTCTCTTTGAAGTTCTCAGTGACATTAGAAGTGGAGGTTGGCAAATACCCTGTGTGGGTGGTTTTTACTGCACTTGTTTCATTCAGGAACTGCTTATAATTGTTTGTCTAATACAGTATCTAACAGACTTTTTTCTTTTTCTATAGCTGACCAATTTTCCATTACTTTTGTCAGGCTATGCAGATACTTAGTCTGTTGCCACAAATATTGTGGCCACTGTTACTCTGTCAAGAGAGGTGGCACGAATTCTCTCCTGGAAGATACTGTCCACTGAATCATTAATAAGGAACTATCATGTTAAATATTCTGACACTTCCCTGTTCTTTGCCCATGAAGTAAGATGCCTCTTGCATTAATATGTTAAGGAAGGAAAGGATAAAATGGAAATATAACAGAAATTTAACAGAAATATCTTCTGTTCAAGCATAAGCATGTAAATATATTGAGATTATGAGAAAAGCCTCATGAAAGTAATCAGATGGAAAAGTATACTGACCTTAGCTCTTTTGAGAAGTGTGGAGACTGTAAGGTCTGAAAAAGTGAGCATTTGTTTCAACATGAGGGGTCATCTTCTCTTAAATATGTGGCTATAATAAATGCATTTCTTAAAGTAAATTTAGGATTCAAGGTAAATACGGTGTATATATACTTTCAAGAAATCAGAGTTATTCTTAGAATAAATATCTGCACTGAGAAAATGACCCCAGAACCAAGAGACAGCACTTGGTCAAATAACCTAGAGCTGAAGGCTAATAATACAATTAGGAATCTGTTCTAAGTCCTCTAACGGACTGGATTCTCTCTGTTGGCATAGGCTGCTTAGTCATTTATTGGTGCAGTGCCAAAGGCAGACTAAGAAGAATATGAGTGACAGTAATGTTTTCACTTAGGAAAGAAATTTCTACATTTCTTGATGATTCTTTAGGGAAAAAGAAAAGTTTGCTCTAAACTACCTTTTTAATTCACAAGCACCTCTCTGTTAACTTTGTAAAAATATGCTAAAAAGTATGACTTAACAGAAAAATATCTGCTTTCTTGCTATAAGAAGTGCAGATAGTGAACTGAAGGGAAACAAAAATATTTAATAAGGAAGACGCTAAGGTGTTTTGCTTCAGAGTCAACAGACATATCCAAGTATAAAATATTTTGTTTCATGCATAGCCAGCTATGCACACACGCATATAAGCATGCATGTTTAGGAACAGTGAACAGGAAATTAATGTTGAGGAGTCTTTCCCTTTCCCTATATAATTTCTAAGATACACGTCCTTATCCGGAAATGGCCACAGGTTGCACCATGGGAGGTTCAAATTGTATGTTGGCAAGAATTTCTTCATGCATAGAGCTATCAAACCCAGGAATAGGTTACCCAGAGGGTGGTTGGGTCACAGTCCCTGGAAGTACTTAAAAGGTGTATAAAAGTTGTGCTGAGGAACATGATATAGCAGTAGCCTGGCAGTGCTGGGTAGATGGTTGGACATGATATTAAAAGGGTACCTGAATGATTTAAGTACTTTTTTGAAGCCGATCAGTACCTTTCTCAGTGTATGGTATATCAATGTAATTCATGCTTTTTAGTAGGTTTGTATTAATAGTTACAAGGCAGAGTGTGAAAAGAAGACTGGTCTTGTAGTTCTTTGTTGTTTAAATTGCTCATTTTTTGAAGTTAGCAGTAGGAGAATCAATTGTTTGTGACCATTAATATTCTAAATAAGGGGATAAGAGGACCTGCTTTTATTTTTCTGTATACTTCGGGACATCCATGTCCCCATCTCTATCTTCCTTCCTACTTGTGAACAGCATTCCACACCACAGGTGGAGTTTTGCAACACATTCCAATATTAAAATCAGTGAAACAGCAAAACAGGACTTTCTGTTCAATGCCAGAAATTATCTCAGAATCTTATATTTGTATATGTTACTTTCTGGAAATAATACCATTCAGTTTTAGTAACAACTCAGTCCCTTCCAGACTGGGTGAAAAATTGTATTGGTAGTCATCAAGGAGCTACAGTGTTCTGCTAGATAGAAAATCTCCCTTTAACAACCTTTCAGCAGTTGGGTTTTTTCCCTCCCCTGCTTATGTTATGAAAGACCTCAGCATCACTTCCTCTCAAAACACTGTCTGTGTGCTCGGACAGCACTATGTCACTTTAGTTGTGTGAGATAGCCTTGGAAAACTGTCAGACAATATGTTTTGTATGCGGAGTAGGGGACACAGAAACACTGGGGCCAGAGTTGCTGCTTTTGTTGCTGTTCCTTTCTCGTTTTTAGCGGCGACTTAATTTTCATTAAATGAAGCTTCTTTCTTCAGACTTCCTCACTTGTTGCTCCTTCCAAAAAGAATCGAAAGTAGACAGAGAATATCATGAGACCTAAATGGTGTGTTTCAGTTGCAGTGGTTATTTCGCACTGTTATCTTAGTGTGTCCAGCAGTGAGCATTGATCCTGTTCATCTAAATAAATGCTTCCCATTTCTCTTGCACCTCTCAAAGAAAATAAATGTAGCCTTAAAACTAAATGACCTCAAAGGAGACATCTAGGACTCAGTAATTTGGAAATTACTGTGAAGGAAGCAGAGGCAAAGTTAAAATTACAGAGTAATTTTGTACCATCTGAAATGGACTGTTGGGGACTTGAACTCTGCATAATTCAGCTGTTGCAAAAGTTCTGCCTGCTGTACTGGAAGCAGTGGAAAACAGCTAGAGACTTCCAGCTATAACTGTTTGGTTTTAAAAGGCTTTTTCATACATTGATACTAGGGATGGATTTCTGTGACTGAATGTAGGAGTTCAAAGGAACATCTGGAGTGTTTAAAACTTTTAGTATATTCTGTCTCATTGTATT
Source organism: Upupa epops (assembly GCA_013397515.1). Classification (NCBI taxonomy): domain Eukaryota; kingdom Metazoa; phylum Chordata; class Aves; order Bucerotiformes; family Upupidae; genus Upupa; species Upupa epops. The sequence continues at coordinate 746,337 of VZRI01010419.1, read as the reverse complement.
AGGATACATGAACAATTGGCAGACAAGTGTATATTTATCCTGGCAATAAAAGGTTCTGCAAGCTATCAGTGTTCCATAACATCTCTACATTATTTGCCCTGTACTGTGTGTTGCACAAAACAGCATATCTAAGACAAACCTTTATTATTTTCCAGTCTGCTTAAAGCTCAGAAAAACCCAGAAATTGTATTCTTGTACAACTATATATAATGTAATAATATTTTTAAAACCAAAGTCTGTGAGTCATGTTTAATACATTTATACACAGATTCAGTGGCCTGAACAGTAAAATACTGTCTGCCTTGCTTTAAGAGGCAACAAGAATTAGAAGGGAGTAAGACACCAGTCAGACACCCAGTTAAACCTTAGAAAGCCTCCTCAAAACAAAGTAAATGTACAAGTCTGGAGTGAGTTTGGGGGCTGTTTGGGGTTTGGAGTTTTTTTAATGTTTATGTTGTGATACAGATGGTAGAAGAGTTAAGGTCTCCTTTGCTACTTAGTTTTTACTTTTTGTTATGCTGGTGGGACTGAGCTGATGAGGAACCTGCTACATAGGATCTGCTTGTTTCAGTTGACAATTTCATAGAGCTCCCAAAAACTGAGCAAGCTAAATGGTATTCCTGTAGGGTTTTTTTTAATAAATATTGAATTGTATTTCTCTTTAAAAATGTTTCAGGCATATGGCTCTGGCTGTGACATTGTTATTCTGGCAAATGACTTTGAATGTGTACAAATTATTCCCGGTGCTAAACATGGAAACATCCAGGTCAGTTGTGTGGAGTGCTCCCAACGACAAGGCAGGGTAAGGATTTTAAAAAATTTGTATAGAACTTAAAACAATAACAACAAAATATTCTAAATGGAATAACTAAATAGCAGTAAAATACAGAAATAGTGACCTTCTTAATGTATATTTTTCAGGACAGGAAAGAATCAGGAAGCGTCTTGTAGCACTGGGTTTTGTGCCTTTCTGGGAGTTGCACTAACAGGTCTCCAAACTGGAAATATGTAGGTGCCACAGTACAGTATTAGAACTGGAGCAGTACTAAAGCTATTGTTATTGTCTCCATTATTGTATACTTTCATGTAGCTAGTGAGACACGGATCAATCTTTCATGTGTACACATATACACACATGGTACGCACGTGTGTGTGGCTCCTGCAGAGTAATGAATTAGAAATAGCTTATTTTTCAGAAAAGCTTAAGCATGTTTGCTGTGTTCAGAAGTGCCACAGTATAAGCTGTCATAACCCACAGTCCCTGGTCTAGGTATGCGGTTTTATTTTCAATCTCTAAACAGTACTACAGAGACAGTTTAATTTGCTAAGAAAAAACTTTCAGAGTTGTTGCCCTGAGCAATTCTATTTGTAAATTGTCACTGGCTGCTAATACTAGCTAGTTAAAATTGGCTGCAGTAGTGAGAAAGCTCTAGTTAGGATTTGGGCAAGTTTAGCTGGCAAGGCCCTGCACTGCAGAAGTACAGTCTCAGCAGGACTGTACAGTAGCACAGCAGTCACAGATCACCGTGAACCCCTGCATGGTTTTTCATTTAGGACTCTGAACTTGCGGTCTGTTCTGTTCTTTGGGAACATGTTGTTGCAGTCTTCCCCCCTGCCACTCCATTCCCTCACAGAGGAAGTAAAATTTTGTAACAAATATCATGAAACTTACACATTTTAAAGCAGAACCTGAATGGGGAAGATTTTTTTTTATTTTTTTTATTTTACGGAAGATAAAGGAATTTTAATGACAGTCGGAAGTACTCAGAAATGTGTGAATATTAGGAACATGACCAGATTAATTCCTAATACAGACCATTTTGTGTATGGAGGTCTCTGTGAAATGAGTGGAAGAAAATGAGGGCTTCATTGGTATAAGTACTTTGGGTTTTCTATTTCTCACTTGTCTCCCCTCAAAACATATTTAACTCTTCAGAATAGCAATACGTTTCCTCCTGTTTCTTGTAATTATTATTTAGTGGTACAAAATGGAATCTGGGGACACATGGACACCCAGACATTAATAATTTATTAGTTAGCTGTGAAGTAGACAGGACAAAGCAGGAGGGAAGGCATCAGCTTTCCTTTATGCATTAACAGTAGTTACCCTAGAATAGTATATTAGATCTGATTGACAGTATTTATCCCACTAAACAAGACATCTTCCCTACTTAATTAAATACTTAATTAAAATCTTAAAGATAGACTTGCTCAGATGTATGTCTTTCTCAAATTCCTTAAGAAAGAATACCTACAACAGGAATACTATGTTAATTTTTCTTTTCTTGTCCAAATGCACAGAGAAGAGGTATTGGAAACTTTTTAGCTATTTCAGAGTACTAAGGAATGGTTACATTTCTCTCCTAATCTTACATTTGCAATCTTCAATTTCAATTTTTTTATTCCAGATTGCAGCATCGTATGGAAATGCTGTGTGCATTTTTGAACCACTTGGTATAAATTCTCATAAAAGAAATTGCGTAAGTATGTGTTTTGTAGTTTAATTTAGGCTCTTCAAAGAGGCAAAAGTCTGTCTGCCACTAATAGTTGCTATTATTATTAATATTTATTACTACTGCATTGGAACACAAAAGTATAATAGATAACATTTTCCACCATCTGTAATAAGATTGGATGGGGAGAATCTTTCACTGCATGAACTGAACTGGGGACTGCACACCTCTCAAGTTTGCAACATCTTTTCTTGAATCTCATAGTCACATGGTGGCAAGTAGCTGTTTCTCTAAGTTGAAGAGGTCATCCCATCTGTGGTAGAGAAACATGACTTGGATGTGTATTGTTTACACAGGATTGTTTTAACAGTGCAACTGTGACTGAGCACTTCAGCATAAAATATGTTTTCAAACAAGTTTCACAATCTCTGTTGCGTCCATACTGCCATCCTTTATGCTGTTATAAATGTATGACCTCACTAGCTTTATCTACAGATACATTTGTATGTGTGACAGTCCACAGTCTGCAGGGCACTTTGTGATGCAGTTACTTTTATAAAAGTACAAGCTTAATAGCAATTTCATAAAGGAAGTAATACCTATACCTTTGTATTTGCTGTTGTATGAGAATTAATCCTTTGTTGTTTTTAAACTACAGCAACTTAAGTGTCAGTGGCTTAAAACTGGACAATTCTTTCTCAGTTCTATGACTTACAACCTAGCATGGGATCCTCAAGGTAACGTGTTTATAAAGTATTTGTTCAATATTTGTAATTAGAAAGTGAGAAATGAACACGAAAATTTTAGGCCACCCATTCTAAGATAGTTTTGTGCAAAATGTGAGGCTACAGTTAGCATTTGTGAAGTTGCTGTGCCAAGTATCTGAGTCTGTTATCCAAGATCTTATCAGGAATCAGAGCATTATGTTGCTAAATGACTTAAATTATCACTAATAATAATAGAATTGGAATTTTATAATGATTAAAGTTAGCGGTGTACCCGGACAGAGTTACTTATGTCTAGCACTGTATTTATTTGAGATGTGAATGCCTATTAAGCTTCTGTAACATCTGTTAATTAAGTATGATTTATCATTAAGTTTTCAAGCTGTTTTGGATAATTCTCAGCAGAATATGATCATAGACTTAATCTTTCAATAACCTTGCATCATCTTGGTTTCACAGCTTTGAAATTACTCACTTTCAGGTAATAGGCTGCTCACAGCAGCTGACTTTTTGCAATTGTGGGCCCCTCCATCTAGTGACATTCTAGAAGAAGATGAAGATGGTGATCCTGACAATCAGATTAAAGATGATAAAGTTCTCCCGGTTCTAAATGACTGGAAATGTGTCTGGCAGTGCAAGTGAGCGAGATAATTTTTATTTTAAGACAAATTTCTATGCCACCTCATTTATCAGTCCTGTCTTCTCTCCAAAATCATGTTTTAAAATATGCTTTCAAATCAGTTTAAAATACAATAATATTGGAATAATGTAGGTTACTCGAAATACAAATTGTTCACTTCTTTCAAGTGACCTGTGACCAGATAACCTAGAGAGAGGTTTACCCAGACTGTACTGAACTGGTAATATATACATACTGTCTCTGCTTTCTCATCGCTGAGATACTAGGTGAGACTAAAGAGAGGAGCAGTACCAGGCAGATATATTACATTGATAAACAAGTGAGCTGCTTCCTCAGTTGGAAGGGTGCCCTTAAAATCCTTCTACCCAGTTGTCTTTAAGATTCGTGTTAGAGAAGTGAGTCGTGATCAGCCTTGTCTATATATATATGTGCAGGCTTGGGAAGAAGCTTCTTATAAACCTGTTTTCTCTTTGTTGAAGCCATTTTCTGTCCAAAAAGCAGCCTATACTGTGCTATCCTTTCAGACAGCTGACTTGTCTTACAATGTAGTCACAAATGATCTAAAACACCTTTTTGTTTCTTCTAAATATGTGTCTTGGTTTCCCTGAGAGTAGAAGAAAAGATGAGGAAAAACTGCCTCTGTGACTGAGCCTAACCTGGGCTTGCCATACATAAACCAATTTATTTTATGGGCTGTTTTTCCATTAAGCTGTGAAAATACCAAATATTTTATGCATCTGCTATTTCTAAAGTATGCTTAAAGCAAAAATATAAAATACTAATATTTCTTTTAAGTAATGAGCAGTAATACTTAATCAACTGAATACCCAAAGAACAATACTATAGAATAAGTAGGCTTCACTTGCAACTTAACAGCCTTTATTCTTGTATTCTTTAGGACTGCAGTATCGGTACATTTGATGGCCTGGTCTCCTGATGGTGAATACTTTGCAACAGCTGGGAAAGTAAGGACAAAACACATGTTGTCAAAGTTTTGAATGTTTGACAGAAGTAAAATAGAGAATAGTTCTGGACCATACACTTCTCTGTAGTCTGAGCCAAGTTATATTATCATCTTTGAAGTACAAAAATGCTGTACTTTAGTGTAATCCCATGAATATCAACAGTAAGAAATTGCATTTAGCTGTATACTCTTGCCAAACACTCGAGAATCAACCTAGAAATGCAGTGACAGTGATGCAGACCTGTCTATATGTGTATTTAAAATAAAGTATACTAGGTGAACTTTCAGATATGCATATTTTTCCCTTTTTGATGGAAGTGATGTTGAGGTACAACAAGGGTAAGTGTAGAGTCTTGCATCTGGGCAAGAACAACCCCAGGGACCAGTATAGGTTAGGGACTGACCTGTTGGACAGCAGTGTAGGAGAAAGAGACCTGTGGGTCCTAGTGGACAGCAGGATGACTATGAGCCAGCAATGTGCTCTTGTGGCCAAGAGGGCCAACAGCATCCTGGGGTGCATTAAAAGGGGGATGGTTAGCAGATCGAGAGAGGTTCTTCTCCCTCTCTGCTCTGTGCTAGTGAGGCCGCATCTGGAATATTATGCCCAGTTCTGGGCCCCTCAGTTCAAGAAGAACACAGAGCTGCTGGAGCATGTCCAGCGTAGAGCAATAAAGAAGATGAAGGAAGTAGAGCACTTCCCTTCTGAGGAAAGGCTGAGGGAGCTGGGTCTCTTCAGCTTGGAGGAGGCTGAGGGGTGACCACATTAATGTCTATAAATATGTGAGGGGTGGGTGTCAGGAGGATGGAGCCAGGCTGTTCTCAAGGTATCTGGTGATAGGACAAGGGGCAATGGGTGCAAGCTGGAACAGAAGAGGTTCCATATAAATATCAGAAGGAATTTCTTCACAGTGAGGGTAACGAAGCATTGGAACAGGCTGCCTAGGGGGTTTGTGGAGTTTCCTTCTCTGGAGACTTTCAAGATCCATGTGGATGTGTTCCTGTGCAACTTGGTCTAGGTGATCCTTCTGTGGCTGGAGGATTGGACTAGATGATCTTTCGAGGTCCCTTCCGATCCCTACTGATTCTATGATTCTGTGATCATTCTGACAGAGCACATACACACTTAAACTCTTATAAGGTGCACATCTCAGGGGATAAAATAGGAAAGATTGTCTTTTAAGTGGATGCTGAGTTTCCTTTATCAGCTCTTAATTTCTGTTTCAGTTAGCAAATTTTTTTGTCAAATCAATAACTCTCTTTATCATCCTCTCATTTGAGTGGCTCCCTTTGGTTTTCAGAGTTTGGATAGGTAAGCATTTATTACTGGCATTGAATGTTTGAATGGTGAGATTAATTTTAGGAATCTTTGGTTTGTTATGCTTATTAAAGAGTACAACTGAATCACGAACTGCACTGTTTTATGAAGAAAAACGTACCTACAACACTTTACTATGTATTGCATTCAGAATCATTGTGGTTAGAAAATTAACAAGATTTGCTTAATTCCGTAATTCTATTTCCCATGAACATACTTCTGTATAGCTAAGAATTTCACAAGGTAGATGAGGCAGATGGTTCCAGGAGTCATCTGTAGGAGAGCTCTATATTGGTTGTTGCATGAAATACACAGCTTTAACCATAATTCTTCAGAGCAGGGCTGCCTGTCAGATTTCTTTCTTGCGGAGTTTGTGGTCAAATATGTACTTTTTGAAGCTTGTCAAGAAGAATTTTTCTACACTTTTAGGATGCTTGAAATTTACTACTGTCTTTGCTTTATTATGTGTATACATTCCAGCAACAAGTCTTGAAATCTAGGGCTGCAGCATACAGCTGAGTACAGCGTACTGCTGTCATGCTAATGGTGGTGTCCTTCACACTCACACCAGTAGAGTCGTACTCCAGTCTCACTTATCAGCATTTTGTGTCAGCATTGCAGTTTTGTTTCTATTACATCAGTGGTGCCCAACCACTGAAACTAGAGAGGATAGATTGTGCTCGTGGAGGGGAAGGTGTAATAGTCATCTGCTCCTCTATCGTGTGCCTGCGCTCGGTATGTACAGTTATTCCCTTGAAAGTCAGGCTTCCTCTGTATGGGAAACAACAGGGACTTAGAGCATGAGTTGTCTCAGAGGAGAAACCAACTGTCAATGAGCTTATTGTAGTGGGAGGGGCAGCCTATTTCTGGCTTCCATCTTTGCTAGTAAATGCACTTGGGATTTAAGCATACATCAGTGCTATGCAGAAAAGACCCAAGAAAAAGGAGGCTAACTGAACTGGAATGAAAATTCCATATGGGAGTGGAGCATAGTCAACAGAAGGTTTCTTCAGCTTTGTAACTCATTACAGAATGTTTGTCAGTGGTCTAAGAGATGAGTTGTCCAAAAATTCTGGGCCACAGATGAAGTTTCTGTTAAAGTTGCCAGAACAACAGTTGCCTTTATTCTTTGGAATTTTCTTTTTGTGACATTTGTAATTACAGGTAGCTAACCCCATGGCTTTTTTTGCTTTACCTAGGATGACTGCCTCTTAAAGGTTTGGTACCCTATGAATGGCTGGAAGTCATCTCTTCTGCCCCAAGAAAATGAAGAAAAGAGAAAATGCTTAGGGGATGTCAACTTCTCATTTGTCTATTTGGCACATCCTCGAGCAGTGACAGGATTTTCATGGCGTAATATTAGCAAGTACATGCCCAGGTTTGAAAGTTTCCTTTTTTAAAAAGATCATGAAGGCTTTTGCCAAGTGTATTTGAACTCTCTGCTTAGGCCATCAAAAATATGATTAGATTTCTCTGCTTCTACTTTCAAGTACTAAACAAATCAGTATCTTCCCAGAAACTTCTATATTACCTTGTACAATAGTGATAATCTAGTTAACTGGTGAGATGCGTTCTAAAGTGTGGTGTAAATTGCATTGTCTTTTCAAGTTATGCCAGAAGCATGGATGCAAGGCTTTGTTTTCATTAGATGGTGTTATGACTTTGGAAATAAAATATTTGTTTAAATTATTAGCTTTTAGTAAGCTATTTTCTGTTTCCTCTTGTATATGCTGGTGTTTGATTAGTTATTCCATTATTTAGTAAAATGTATGAACCCTTCACATAGTTCAGCAAATCAGACCATTTAGGCAGTTTGATAATGACTGGTTTATAATAACTATTACATGTAACAAGTAATAACCATTCTGCACTTGTGTACTTTTGCCGATAACATGGGTTTAGCAGCATGCCACTAAATGCTAGTGATACAGAACCTTTTGTTGGGGGAAGAGGCAGAAATTGGGATTAAACAGTAATTACTGAAAAGTTGTATACTCCTTTAGTTTCTGCTGTCTGTTTAGCTCATTTAATTACATTGCTTAGTAATTTTGATATGTCTATCGTTAGGGGTTTGGTCTGTAATGTGTTACTCACATCGTGTCTTGATGGCGTCTGTCGGTTGTGGGCAGAGACGTTGCTACCAGAAGATACTCTTCTTGGTGAGCAGATCTGTGAAACTAGCACTTCTAGCATTAGCAGCACCATCTCTCAGTCTGGAAAGCAAAAGGACAAAATACAGCATGCACTAGAGGTACAATAAAACACTTTTTTTGTTAAATTTTTCTTTCATGATACTTAACATAACTATTTAAAGCATCTATGTAGAATTCTAAGCATGTAATGTCTAGTTCTTATAAGCATAACAGCATAGTCTGAATTATTTCATATGGATTTTTTTAAGTCTGTTAATAAACACTGAAAAAGTCTGAAACTGCAATACTGCACCTGAGCATCATGTTCTTAAAATTCTATGTACTCTTTCTATAACTAACTAAGCGTGGGGAGGAGACCATGCTTAGTATGAAATCATAAGTGGTAGCTTCATTCTGATCATGTTTGAAAGGCTGTGGTACATATCAATTTTTACCTTACAGTTTTTCAGTATTTCTTCATTTTCTGTATTCCAGACAATTCACCATTTGAAAAATATGAGAAAAGGACAAAGGAGATCTTCGGTTCTTGTCACCCACACGGATGTATTGCCAGATCAACAGGAGGGCACTCATGAAGTTCAGCGTCACATTTCACATCACACAAATGCACTTGGTCACTTCCATATAGCAGCAAGCATCAACCCCAATACAGGTGAAACACAACCATTTATGAAACTGTAATATAAAATTATTTCTATTATATGCACAAAATTAAGGGGGCTGAGATACACAATTTTTGTTTTGTGTAACTGAGTACAGGCAGACTGTGGGAAGATGGTTATTTAACAAATCTGTTACTTGTCATAGGTTTTTAAGCCAAACGAGGCTGAAATTACTCCAAATACCTTCAGGATTTTTAAAAGTCCATTAATCTTTGAACACCATAAAGCAAAAGCCTGCTTGGCATTTGGTTGTTGGGTTTTATGAGTCAAGAATATATGATGATTAGAGTCTTTGCTTTCCACAGAAAATATAGATAACGGGAAAAAAAATTATCAGACTTATTGTCAAGAAACCTGCTACTTTTTCATAGAAAAATGCAGAATGTTTTGAACAAGTTTTTCTTATTAACTTACTGATATTAAAATGTTTCTACTTTCTTTTATTACAATTGTGTCTAGAAACTTGATCTGCATCTTACCTTTTCTAATCTTAAGACACAAATTATGTTCTACCTAAAATAAGTTAAATGTCTTTATTAAGAAAATCCTTGTGTGTATATGTGTTTGTGTGTATATATGTAACAGGTGAGCCATTGAATATACAAGTTTTATTTGTTTTAAAATGCCCACAGATATTCCATCAGCCATGGCTGGAACAGCATTTAATATAGACGAAGGAAATGGAGGCTTCGTTGTTCACTGGTTGAATAATAAAGAATTTAATTTTACGTCTTCTATTGAAGTGTTTATGCAGCATCTGAGAAAAATTTCTGAACAACAGCTAGAACAAGATTTTGATATGGAGGTTGAAGAGGAAGAAGAAATGGAAGAAAAAGAGAGAGGATTACGTATGAAACTAGACCATGGTTAGTAATATTGAGATGTGTAGCACAAGAAGTATTTTGCATGCTGTAATATAGCACAGCAATTATAAGTGCTACTGTTTTATCACTAATTAAAATAAATAGACATTTACAGGTGAAAATTTGGCTGGTGGAAATGGAAGCATGACAATCGATGATGCACTTTCTGTTGAAATGCAATAGTGATACATACAGTGAAAAGAATGGTAACTTCTGCCTTTCATTTTCTTTCTGGGTATGTCCTACAAAACCATGAAATTATGACTTAGATACACTCTCTATTTACATTACAATCGTACTGTCAGTAATGGCATTCCAATTTATGATGAGCTTTAATAGGGGTTGAACATAGCTGCATTTTAATGGTACCGCACTGTTTCTCGTACTAATAAGATTTACATCTTAAACCGTAGACTAGCTGAATGATCCCAGCTGTAGCTGATCACAAAGGAATGCAGATACCTGCTTTAAAATGAATAATGGGAAAACATCCTACCAGAAATAACTGACATTGCTGTGGGAGGGACACTCAGACAATAAGAATGGTTAAAAAAACTGGCCCCAGAAACCTGTGAGACCAATTAGTGACAGTAAACTGATGATATGTTGTGTCATTTATAACACTTAGAAGTCTAGATTACCAAGGCAGTAGTTAAATGTGTGACAATTCTTACTGAATCAGCATTCATATAAAATGTGTGGGTTTGTACAACTGACCAGAGTAGTCTTACACAAAGCATTACCCTAAGTATACTGATTTATATTTATTACTCCAGTTATTATTACAGTTCTATTTATTGCTACTTGTATTACGTAGTTAGAAGCAATAGACAAGGGCTAGTGCCTCATATTTTCATACAGATATGCCATGGACAGGGGTTTCCACTCGCATTGTGCACATTGAGTGTTCTAATGCACATGACAACTACTGTCTATTTTGAATGGAGACTGATAAGGAAATCTTTGCAGTGAATAGAAAGACACATTTCTTTTCTGTTGCAGACTTGTCTATAGACAGAGAATCAGAGACAGGGACTGGTACAGGCTCTTCAGAACATGAAGATGGAGAGAGAGAGGGAAGCCCCAAAGCGTCTGTAATAGCAGGCCCACGTATGCCTCTTCCAACAGTTTTGTTGGATCGGAAAATTGAGTTGCTGCTAACTGAATGGAACAGAAATCCAGATATGCTTTTTACTATCCATCCTGTTGATGGTACCTTTTTGGTGTGGCATGTGAAATACTTAGATGAGTACAATCCAGGCATCTTTCGACAAGTTCAGGTAGTGTATATATTAAATTGGTTTATTGTTAATTATCTTAGTAAACAGTCATCATACTCTTAATTCTAAGCATCAGTATAAATTTAAGTACTTTCTGTGAAACAGTTAACATATTTCAGATTTAAGCTCTATTAATTGATATTTTTTCCTTTGTTTTTTTTTTTTAAAGGTTTCGTTTTCTTCCAGGATTCCTGTTGCATTTCCATCAGGGGATGCTAGTTCCCTTAGCAAAAATATTATGATGTATGCTTGCCCAATCTTTGTAAAAGATAGCGGTAACACTGTACATCAGAAGACAATGGACTTTCCAGATAAGACTCTGGCAAATAAAGGACCAAGCTTTGCCCAGGACAGTGAAGATGTGAATATAATTTCTCCCATAGTAATGATGATTTCCAAGCATATAGATGGCTCTCTAAATCAGTGGGCAGTTACCTTTGCTGATAAATCAGCTTTCACTACTGTGCTAACTGTATCACATAAATTTAGGTACTGCGGTCACCGTTTTCATCTCAATGATCTAGCTTGCCATTCTGTTTTACCATTATTGCTAACATCTTCTCATCATAATGCTATATTAACTCCTGAATCTGACAGTTCCTGGAACTCTGAGATAAACAGAGTAATGGATCCTGTTAAACATGTGAAAGGTTCTTCTAGGCAGCAACTTAAAAATGCAGCAACCCGTACATTCCATGACCCAAATGCCATCTATAGTGAGCTGATTCTGTGGCGTGTAGACCCCATAGGACCTTTATCATATACTGGAGGAGTGTCTGAATTGGCTCGGATTAACTCTCTTCACACCTCCGCATTCTCTAATGTAGCCTGGCTTCCAACGCTTATTCCCAGTTACTGCCTCGGTGAGTACACTTAGCACAGTTCCATATATAGTTAACTCTGTGAGTCACAGAATTATTTTATTAAAATTAATTACTACTGTATCTGGAGTGCAAATTAAGAATTTATATTTCATTTGAAGCTAAGCTATTTCAAAGCATTTCCTCTGGTCCTAGAGTAACTGTAGTTACTGTGGATCAGCTGGCTTACAGTAACTTCTTTGTATGAGTTAGCAATCATCACTCAAAAAGAAACAGACAGTCATTTCCCTCAGTGCCTTAGGCAGCTTCACCAAGTGTTCTCTGCATTGAAATGGTATTAATAATCCAGATGTCCTGATGAGAGGCAGCTTGATTGTTGGCCACCTATAGCTGCAGGAGGCAGTGGGCTGAACAGAACTAGTATTTGAGCCACTCAGGTGTCTCACTTACTGGGAAAGATTTTCAGCCAAAATTTACACTATCAGAATTTTTTAACTTGCTGGCTAAGGACTCTGCTTAGGAAATCCTGAAAGATTTTGTGGATTCTTATTAGCTTTTCTGATGTCATTTAACTGTCATTTTTTAAAAATAACTATAAAATGTTTTTCTTTTCTATGAGGTACCTACTGCAACTCTGCTAGTGCTTGCTTTGTTGCATCTGATGGCAAAAACCTGAGACTCTATCAAGCTGTTGTAGATGCACGAAAACTTCTAGATGAACTGTCTGACCCTGAATCATCTGTAAGTTTTCCATAGTAATGGTTTGAAAGCATGAAAATTAATTAAGGCAACACTTCACTTTGTCTTCACATAGTTCAGTATCATTGTGCTATTCTATGTACTGGATCTTAACACGTTAGACCTTGAATAATTACATGCTTTGTCTATAAACATGAGTAGGCAGAAATGCATCTATTACTAGTAAGAAAAAAAATTTCCCTGGCAAGTTTTCCCAAACCTCAGGCAGATGGTGAAAGGAAAAATAGGGTATCTTTCTTTGTCTTCTCAGAAGAGGGGAGTCAAGCAGGAAGGTAAAGACAGAAAGCAAAACCCAAGTGTATTCACCTCAGTTACCTACCCAAGGAAGATAAAGACAATAGCAAAACTTAAGTGTATTCACTTAAGTTACGTGTATAGATGGAGAAGTGCAGAGATGATGGGGTTGGAGGGAAACAGCAAGTTAATGTTAAGGGTAGTATTAGACCTTATTGCTTAGTAAACAGCTTTTTGTCTTCCATTTTTGTGGGTTTAAGCAAAGTAAGGCATCATCTTGCACTGTTATTGCATAAAGAACCATATCTTTCATTTTTTCCATTCTTCTGTTATTTTATAAACTGTCCTCTAAAACAGAGCCTGTCAGCATTTAGGTCAGCTTTAGGAATCTGTTTTAGCAGCAGTGATGGTGAACATTGCACCAAAAATGAATAAAGCCTTCAGTTTACATTTAAGATATACTGATTTATTTTTCTACATGTTGTGACAAAACCTGAGGCTTTAAATAAAAGGAAGCAATATATTCAAGTTTCTCATGGATAGATACTAAGTTATGTTATGAAAGATTACCCTTTAAAGAAACAATACTTAGCACACCTGTCTTCATGGAAACTATCCCCATGAATAACTGCTGTCTTGATGAACACATCATTCATAAATGCCAAAATGACAACAGGAAGAAGTCTGTTAAGCGTTTATGCCAACAAGGAAAATGAAAGCATCAAAAATACGCTAATTTTTCTCATTTTGCTCTGTTTCAGAAACTTATTGGGGAAGTGTTTAACATTGTGAGCCAACAATCTACTGCTCGACCAGGATGCATTATTGAACTCGATGCAATAACTAACAAAGTAAATAAATGGGTAACTTTTTAAGGGTATCACAGAAAGGTGTTTAACAGCTTTGTCTGCTAATTGACCTGTTGAAAAGAGAAAAGTGATAGGCTTGAATTTTTGAGAACATTGAGGTATCTTGAACATTTTAGACAATTTTCTTGTAGCTGCTGGCAGCTCAAAGCCTGCTGCTAGAGTGTGACAATATTTTTCTAACCACTAAAACCTTGATGGAAACAAAATTTAATTAGACTGTGCTGCTTATAAACCATGTAGGAATCATAGCCATGCCTTCAATTTTGGCCTTCCATCTGCCTAGCGAGATATGTTTCTGTCTGTCAACCAGTACAGCTAAACATTTCAAACAGTGAGCAGGTAGTGTTACACCTTGTGTTTACTCAGTTAGTTTGATCATACATGCTCCAGTGCTGTTTGCTGTTAGGAAGCAGCGCATGAAAACTGTGTTTCACCATTTCTTAGTTAAATACCTGGATGTTGTTCACATATACAAAAAAGTATTTCTGTATTTGTCAGTAAATTGCCATGTCTTTTAAGTATTAATTGCTTAGGTCTTCAATTTTCAGTTCAGATTTACTATTATTTTTATAGATGAGTACAAGGAACACTCTCTTTTCATGTTTCTCTAGAAAAATAGAATGTTTCACAACATGAAAATTTTGCCATCTCTGTCTTTGGGGGGCATATTTCTTCTTGCCCACGGGAAAGGATTTTACTGCCAGCAGCCTCTGTAGATAGGTGAAGATACTGCAAAGAATTCTGTTGCTGTCATAAAGGACAGCTGTGGAGATTCCGAGAGCAGGAAAATCTGCAGTTTGTTACCTTCTGTAGATTTACACACAATTCACTGCACTCTCCCCCACTGACAGTGGGTTGAAGTCTGTCAGAAATAAAAAACATTCATACATTAATTAATCTGTCAACAAGTGAAGCCAAAATGTTATTACAGAATTTCTCATATGACAGATGTCAATGAAATTATTTGACTATGCAGACAATAGGTGATAAAAAAAAAAGCTGTCCTTAATATAAAAGGAAATTGTTTACGTTTTCTGATTTTCATTATTTTCATCATTACAAAAGGAAAGGATCCTCATTGGTAGCTGGATTGCACTAAAGAATGAATTGCATTAGTACAGAGTGTTGCTGTACTGTTCTGGAGGCATAACTATTGCTTAATGTTTCAGTGTGGCTCAAACACACAATTGCTTCATGTCTTTCAAGAAGACTTCATTTTGGGATACAAGCCACATAAGGAAGATGTGGAAAGGAAGGAAACTGAGATATTCTTCCAGCCATCACAAGGTATAGCATAAAATAAATGAAATGAATGAAGTAGGAATCAAAAATTGGTGTTTTGTGTAGCTCACATGCATCATTGCTTATGTGATACCAGTATTAAACAGAGGTATAGAGTGAAACATTTGAACTTGTCTAGCAAAGTCCACTTTTCTAAATGCTGTGTGTTATATATCACCTGTGTACAAAATAGATCAAAAGTGTATTTTCTTCAGTGTTTAGTTCTGTGTGGTAAGTTGAATATATCTGACTTCCAAGCTGATACAACAGAAAGTAACTGGGAATTCAGTAGTAGACCTAAAACTTTAAAGGAAAAAGGAACCCAGGCAAGTGTGAAAGTCTTTACAATTCAGTGAAATAGTTCAAAGTACTAATTAAATTTGCCACTATTGCTCAGGTTTTCTATAAATCGGTCTATTTTTGTAACTATTCTGTAGGCATGAGCAAACAGATGCCTGTTTTAAAATGTTACTAATGGTAGTATTTTAATATTTTGGTTTACATTCAAGCAATTTCAGAGATGAAAGCAGGTTTTCCTAGTATTGATAATTTATAGAGATCATCTGTTATTGAAAATCATTTCTATTAAAAATAAACTTTGTTATAGAGGTAATATGTTTAAATTACAGGGTATCGCCCACCACCTTTCTCAGAAAAGTTCTACCTGGTAGTAATTGAAAAAGATAGTAATGGCTGCTCTGTTCTTCAGATGTGGCATCTGCATCTACAGTCTGTACAAGCCTTTTTAGGTGAGTGAGTAACTGTAATTTTCTCGAGAGACAGATATTTCTTTCCTTTCATTTAAAATGAAACCTAAAGCTTGTTAGTTTATTTTCAGACAAATGGTGTCACCTTTGTTAAGCACAAGCCTCAAAGTCAGAAATCGTATGAATAATTTTTCACTTCAATAGTGACTAAGATTCCTTACAACATTTGTTGCATTCTATGCCACTAGCTATCTAAATATTTGTTGAGAGGGAAAGTAACATACTTAAAAACAACATTGTTTATTTTAAACTCTCCCTCCGTGGAGGTGTTCAAGGCCAGATTGGATGAGGCCTTGAGCGACCAAGTCTAATTGAGAGGCATCACTGCCTATGGCAGGGGGATTGGAGTAGATGACCTCTAAGGTCCCTTCCAACCTGAGCGATTCTGTTGCAGAATGTTACGAATATTTTAAAATGGGTAGTTGCACTATGCAATAAGATTCAGTGCAGTCTGCCCACACCATATAATTCTTTACTATATAACTGAAAGATTGTTAAAAAAAAAATCTGATTATAGGATAGTCATGCCTTTATGCTTATCTATAAACATTCTTTAACACTAGCAATTTATTTATTTTTTTAGCAAAACCAGCTCAAGCTACTTCATCAGAGAATAAGCTTAGCATACCTGATCAGAAGACTCTGGATTATTCTCCAGATATATCACCTGGCATAGGTTCCATTCCACGTTCTTCATCAATTGCTAATCTTCAGACTGCTAGTAAACTCATCCTGAACTCCAGACTTGTGTATAGCCAACCTTTGGATCTTCCTCTTGGTGTAGAAGTAGTAAGAGCCACTCCTTCAGCAGGTAAATTTAACAGCTTTTTCTATCCAGTTGGACCTCTTTGTTTATAGGATTGTATCTCCTTGACCTGTCACATTCTGATTTTACACACAGGACAGTAAAGGCACTCTCAAATCTTTCTGTTCATTTCAGGTTAAGTATGTGAAGTCCTCACAGAAAAGCTGTTCCTAAAGCTCACTAGTTGGAAATTTAACCTCTACTCTGAATTTATTAATGAACAATTTACATGTACTTGTTCATCTGCTAGCATTCATGTATTGGGTGTATAGTGGGTTTTTTTTCCCCAATGCACTTAACAGCTTATTCTGTTTGTCTGTCTTTCAGTGTCTCTCCTGTCTTTTTTCCACCCTTCCCAATTAAGTTTCATTTTGGTAGGCTATATGAACCTAATCTTAATTTACTTCATCTCATCTGATTAAGGCATTGTATTCCTCCTGTTATTCTGACAATCCCTCTCTAAATTAGTTCATTTCCAGTTTATCTACTTTGAGTAGTGACCAGAAATACAAATGATTACTAATGTTCAAGATGAAAGACTGCTTACGGATATTGCAAATTGGAAATACACTACCAGGTTGTGAAGTTGTCAGTCAGTAAATAGTTGGTATTATGTCTGCCTTATTTGTGTGGGCATGCTGCTTTATATGACTAAAAATATGTCTGTTTGATCTGATTTCAGGTCACCTGAGTTCTTCATCAATATACCCAGTCTGCCTTGCACCTTATTTGATAGTCACATCATGTTCAGACAACAGAGTGCGGTTCTGGAGATGTACTGTAGAAACAGACCTAAACAGCAAAACTGAAGAAAGGGAAACATATCACTGGAGAAAATGGCCTTTAATGAATGATGAAGGACAAGACAACAGCAGTACAGTAAGCATAGTAGGAAGGCCAGTTGCTGTTAGCTGTTCTTACACTGGACGTCTTGCAGTAGCATACAAACAACCCATACAGCATAATGGGTTTGTTTCCAAAGAATTTTCCATGCATGTTTGTATACTTGAATGTGAGTCTACAGGAGGATCAGAATGGGTTTTGGAACAGACAATTCACCTGGATGATTTAGTTAAGGTTGGAAGTGTACTTGACTCAAGGGTCAGTGTAGATAGCAATTTATTTGTTTACAGTAAATCAGATGCTTTTTTAAATAAAGACAAATACCTGGTGCCGAGTATCAAGCATCTGGTGCATTTGGACTGGGTATCCAAAGAAGATGGTTCACATATATTGACAGTTGGAGTTGGTGCCAATATCTTCATGTATGGAA
Source organism: Upupa epops (assembly GCA_013397515.1). Taxonomy (NCBI): domain Eukaryota; kingdom Metazoa; phylum Chordata; class Aves; order Bucerotiformes; family Upupidae; genus Upupa; species Upupa epops. The sequence goes on along the minus strand of VZRI01010419.1, from coordinate 728,473 downwards.
GACTTTCGGGAATTGTAACAGATCAAGCTAGCAGCAAAGAGGGAGTAGCTATCATTACTTTACCACTAGGTGGTAGCATAAAACAAGGTATAAAGTCCAAGTGGGTGTTGCTCAGATCAATTGATTTGGTATCATCTGTAGATGGCACCCCTTCACTGCCTGTTTCTCTGTCCTGGGTGAGAGATGGTATACTGGTAGTGGGAATGGACTGTGAAATGCATGTTTATGCCCAGTGGAAACATGCTGTCAAGTTTGGTGATGGAGAAAGTGATGTTTTTACTACTGAAGATTCAGCAACACAAGATCCACTGAAAACAAGCTTGATAGCAAAGAAGACCAGTGTAATTGATGGGGCAGGTATTGTGGATGATGTTTTTGGCACTCCAACTGTAATTCAGGATGGTGGCCTTTTTGAAGCTGCTCATGTTCTCTCACCTACTCTACCCCAGTATCATCCAACTCAGTTATTAGAACTTATGGATCTGGGTAAAGTTCGTCGAGCCAAAGCCATTCTATCACATTTAGTTAAATGTATTGCAGGAGAAGTTGCAATAGTTAAAGATACAGAAGCTGGAGAAGGAACCGGTCCTAAACGCCATCTTTCTCGCACCATTAGTGTAAGTGGTAGTACTGCAAAGGATACCATCACAGCTGGAAAAGATGGTACTCGAGACTACACAGAGATAGACTCAATTCCCCCACTGCCGCTCTATGCGCTACTAGCTGCAGATCAAGATGCCACTTACGTTTCAGAAGAAACTTCTAAAATACCTCAGGGCTCTGAAGATCATGCTAAGAGAAAAACAGAGGATCAATACTCAGACCTATTCCAGGTTCAGCCTGTTACAACTGAAGACTTTATTGATTTTGAGCCTGAAAAGAGGGAGAGTAAATCCAAAGTTATTAACCTGTCACAGTATGGTCCAACTTATTTTGGCCGAGAACATGCTAGTGTTCTTTCAAGCCACCTGATGCACTCAAGTCTACCAGGCCTCACTCGACTGGAGCAGATGTTCCTTGTAGCTTTGGCAGACACGGTGGCCATGACAAGCACTGAACTGGATGAGAACAGAGATAAGAATTACTCAGGTTAGTAATTGACATACTACTGAATTAACATTCTTATTCTTTCAGCAAAGGTAAACTTAACCTCCTTGAGTATTTTGTGAAAACAAAGCTAAAAGCTAGCAGCAGTTTTCCATATTATATGCAACAAGAAAGAAAAACATTGAAATATAAATACATTTATTTCATACTGTCCTGGGTCTAATAAGTAAGTAACTTGTGGTTTGGGTTCTCAGAGCAAGCTAAGAAATGTACATTCCTCACACACTGCTTATGATGAATTGTATACATTGCTCTCGTAGTCACAGTGTTCAAAAGTCAGTATTTCCTGTTTTACAGGAAGAGATACCTTAGATGAATGTGGCTTACGGTATTTGTTGGCCATGCGCTTGCACACCTGCCTTCTGACGTCACTCCCACCTCTGTATCGAGTTCAGCTGCTTCACCAAGGTAATCCTTGAAGCAGAGTTTTGCATTTACTTGATTTCCCTAAGCTGACAGGATCTGGTTATGTGTGATTTCTAATATTTCTTTCTGTTATCTGCACATTAACTTGTTTATTCCATTAAGCCTCGTATTGTGCAAAGGCTTATTATAGGCTTCCCTACATGCACTGTGAATAGCAAAAAAAGGTTGAAATTCTAGAACAGACGAAAGTTTCTACCATGTTCAGTTTGAGGTAGTTCCCTAATCAGATAGCATGGATTGTATGCATATCTTTCATTTTTTTTCCCCAGAGAAATGAAGGTAACGTTTTACTTGAGCATGGCTTTATCTTACCTATAAAGATTATTTTATCATTCTCACCACAGCATGCTTTTTCCTTTGCTTGATCCAAGTAAATCCTCATGAAAGACAGTAAAGAAAACAGTTACCAACTGAGTAGCAGACAGAAAGATTTCTGGCCCAAAATGGGTCTGCCTCTGCACTAACAGAATATTTTTCCCCCAATCTTTCACTACGTAACTCTAGTACATAGGTGAATGGGGTACTGGAATATTAAGGAAGCAGTGCTGAAAAGGGGACTTCCCTAGTGAACAAAGAGATGTTTCAGCTGTTCCTTTAGAGACTCTACTTCCTGTAGAGGGAAACAGTTCTCTCTCAGTTCTACCTAACTTGGCCTGGAGATCCCGCTTTGTATCTCTGACATACTCCATTTACTGTAGTAACAAGTCTTCTGAATTTTATTCTTTTACATCACTATTTAGGCCTATCTACTTGCCATTTTGCATGGGCTTTTCATTCTGAGGCTGAGGAGGAGTTGATCAATATGATTCCTGCTATCCAGAAGGGGGATCCACAGTGGTCTGAATTAAGAGCTATGGGTATTGGTTGGTGGGTGAGGAATATCAACACTCTCCGAAGGTGCATTGAGAAGGTACTTTTTATTGCTTACAAATTATAAGTTGCATGGTGTTAGCCTTGCCTTAACAGATGCAGTGACTTGTACATAGTAGATTCCTTTGTATTCCAGTGCAGCCAGGAGACTGCATAACTAGTTCAGATGTTGGCAGTCTGGGCTTACAAATTCCATTAATCAATGGTAATATAATACAGTGGATCTAGGGAACAGCCATTTCTGAAGCACCCAATTCCTCCCTCCACATAGTTTACAGCATGTTGAAGATTATAGTAAGTACTCTGCTTTAAAAATTTCATTTTCAGATATGAGATATATCTGTAGATTAAACAAGGAATTATGCTTTGAGCTCAGTAGTGGGTTTTATTTAAGAAATCAATATATCTAAAAATATAAAACCTATGTAAAGGATCGTCTTGTAAATTCTGTGGCTTTTGTAATGGAATTCTATTCAACATGAAAGATCTTAACTGCAAGTAAATGCAGGGTTTCCCCTTATGAAGACACAAAATTGCTGTTTTAGACATATGCGCCTGTATTAGGTAAAACCAAAGTAATACCCAATCTCATGTGCAAGCAGCATTGTCTTATGGGAGATGGAATAATGGATTAAATCCATTACATTTTTGATATAACACCTAAAATGTTTCCCATACCTACCAATGAGATTTAATCCTTGATTTTGTTACATAAATGTGTTGCATGAACAGTCAGGGCTGGGAAACAAATTTGGTGAGGAATAAACCTCCTTCGCTCCAGCCAATATTCCAGAGAATAGAGGGGACTAGGTGCAGCTGGTATGACACCAGCCTTCACAGAATTATTACAGCTGGAAACGACCTCTGAGATCATCAAGCCCAGCCTATGACCTAACATCACCACAATAAGATAGACCATGGCATTAAGTGCCACGTTCAGTCTTTTCTTAAACACCTCCAGGGATGGGGACTCCACCACTTCCTGGGCAGTCCATTCCAATGTCTACCCTCCCTTTCCATGAGGAAGTGCTTCCTAGCATTTAATCTGAACCTCTCCTGGTGCAGCTTCAGGTCATGCCCTCTCATCCTATCACTAGTTGCATGGGAGAAGAGTCTCAACCCCACCAGTTGTTTACAACTTTCCTTCAGGTAGTTAGAGCGTGATAAGGTCCCCCCTAAGTCTCCTCTTTTCCAGGCAACCTCAGCTCCCTCAGCCTCTCTTCATGAGACTTTTTTCCCTTCACCATCCTTGTTGCTCTCCTCTGGACCCATTCCAGTACCTCAATATCTTTCTTGAAGCAAGGGGCTGAGAACCACCCTCATTACTTGAGGTGAGGCACCCATGTCCAATACATGGGGACCGCACTATTCCTGATACAAACCAGGATGCCATTGGCCTTTTGTACCACCTGGGCACACTGCTGGCTCATTGTTTAGCTGGTTGTCAACCAGTACTCCCAGGAGCAGCCATCAGGTTACTCTAATAGTATTCATTTAGTATAGATCCATCACTGGCTATTCACAAATCAACCCTCGCACTGTTTGTCCAGCCCTCCTTCTGGGGTGCAGTTTGTTGTATCAATATATCCGCTATTGGTCTGACACCAGCCTTAAGAACAGCCCTTTATGCTGTAGGTCTGGTTGATGTCTATGAGAATCAACCTGATTAATGAACAATATTATTTATTCACACCTGCAACATACATATACAGATTCTTAGAGATTGCTGTGGAGAAATTAACTTGCAGAAAGCGCTGTATACCAAAGGACTAGAAACGGACAAGCAAGCAGATGAAATGGATACCAACACGCGTTGAACCTGCCAAGGCAGGTTTTCTTACCATCACAGAGCTGGGGTCTGGAGGGGAGGAGAGGAAAACCCATTGAAATGCCCTTAATGATCTTTTGGTGTCTGTTTCTTGTTTCTTCTACAAGGACTGATAATTTATATTATATTATTTATATTATATATTATAATTTATATTTATATACGTGTGTCAGGGAGACTGTAAACGGAAAGCTTTGTTGGGTGTAGCAGTATGCATAGACAATCTTGATGGGGGATTTAGCTTTTGTTTGGCTTATTGGTGTCCAGCCATTGTTTCTAATAATTTCTTGGAAGAAGTGATTAAGACTACTCTGTCCCTTTGTGTATGAGTTTCCCCTTGCAGCCTTCCCTCCAAGCTATTTCTCTCAATAACGGATGTTTTGTCATTGTTTCTCTGATGACTTCTTCCTTCTTGTGCTCTGTTCCACAACAACTTTAATAAGAAATTCACTTTTATTGTAACTTTGATGTTTGATGGAGTTGAATAATTGGTACTTTGAATTGTCTTTGAATTACCTTATATAATGCAATCCCTGAAATGTGTGTGGAACAGAAGTAGTTATTAGTTTACAAAATGTTCAAGTAATCTGTTGTAAAAATACATGTTAAAAGGTTGCATGGTACTCAAAAGCTCAGGATCAAAATTTAATTATTTTAATATTCCAGGTTAAATGCAATTACAACTCTGAGTCCTTTACAAAAAAAAAGCGTTCATTATATACTTGTATTAGCTTAAGTGTGTGTAAGTGATCAATCACAAAAGGAATTCACCTAATAGTATGAATTATAGTAACACTTCCAAAGGAAGTATTTTTATTTGCACATTTCTGATGTCCCACTGTAGTTGAGAGGGCTTAATATCTGCAGGAGTGTCACTTTCCTGACTCCTGAGGTTTACAGTGTAATGAGAACTGTCACTCATGAATAAAACATTCAGACAGAAATTACTGTTGCTTTGTAGAAATAGTATAGTTCACCTAGACCATTCTTCCTGACAGCAAACATAGGTTATGTAGCCAAATGCAGCCTTTATTTTCAGTAATCATAATAGATTTTGTTTACTATAGGTTGCAAAAGCTTCATTCCAGAGGAACAATGATGCCTTAGATGCTGCACTTTTTTACCTTGCTATGAAGAAAAAGGCAGTGGTGTGGGGCCTGTTTAGGTGAGTTCTGCTAACTGTAAGTTTTATTACATTTTAATTGAACCAGGAGTGCAAAGCAGAACTCGTTGAAGATAACTTTAAAGTGATGTTGTTCAAGTGATTGTATGTTAAGAGGTAATAATAAGCTGTTGTATACACTGCCTTTGTTTTGCAGGTCCCAGCATGATGAAAAGATGACTGCCTTCTTCAGCCACAACTTCAGTGAAGACAGGTGGCGCAAAGCGGCTTTGAAGAATGCTTTTGCTTTGTTGGGAAAACAACGGTTTGAGCAATCAGCTGCATTTTTCTTGCTTGCAGGTTCACTGAAAGATGCTATAGAGGTATCTATCTGCATCTGAAAAATATTCAGTTTCTAATTGTACCTTTAACTGCAATCCTAAAAGCTGTTCTCTGCGAACATTTTCACAATTTGTGGCAGTATGTCCACCCAGAACCCCCTTGAGTCCTGCAGACATAGCATCTACCTTCACACAACTGCAAAAAGCAGCTTGGAAGCTGATCTGAAGGACTGGATACCTCAGTGGAAGCACTGCTGGGAATACCAGTCATGACCCTTCTGGCAGCACTTCTGTTTGATCAGCAGTTCAGTTGTAGCACTCTGTTCTGTCTCTAGCTATTCTGCATGACCTGTTGTTACAACATTAAGTAAAAAAAGAATCTGAGTTCTCTTCTGAAGCAGCCCTAGGATCTCTGTTGAGTGGAGCTGTGATGTTTGTCAGCCACAGGGGAATTGAGAGCTATAAGAAGGGTCATAATCAAAGCAGGACCTCTCAGGAGAGAATGGGCTTTAGTAATCTTTTAGTTACATTGACTATATATATGCAGGACTTCTGATTTTACCTGAGAAAGTAAAGGATTTTCCTCAGCAATGTAGTTTTCTAGATAACATGGTATTAAAAGAGCATGTTAACATTACAGTTGAAAGTTAATTTTTACTCTATCTAGTACAACATTATACTTAATTCCACCATGAATTTTTGACATGCTGATATACTGCTATGCATATAATCCTGAAATCAAAGAAAGTATATCTCTTTTCAAAACATGGAAGAAAATGTTACTTGGATATATCACACTTACCACATGTTGACCCAAAGTAATGTCTACTTTAAAATATGATGACAAATTGTGTCTGTAAAGATATATAGCTAAAAAAAGCCAATTTAGTGAATAGAGAACAATGTTTCTCTCATAAAACTGTCTTTTCCCTGATTCTTATTATAGGTGTGCCTTGAGAAGATGGAAGATATCCAGTTGGCTATGGTTATTGCTCGTTTATATGAATCAGAGTTTGAAACCTCTGTCACATACACTTCTATTCTTTATGAAAAAATTCTGGGTTGCAATAGGGATGGAACTGGGTTCAGCTGTACTAAACTGCATTCTGATCCTTTTCTGAGAAGCATTGCCTACTGGATAATGAAAGACTACACTAGAGCACTGGACACATTGTTAGAACAGACTCCTAAAGATGATGATGAAAACCCAGGTAAGAACAAAGCATTAGTCTAACAAGACAAACTTATTAAAAAAAGCAGAGAATGAAAAATGGCATTCTGTTATGCATGTAGTCCCCTCTCCTGAAATGCCATTATGCTGAAATCATTAATCAGTTTCTGTAGGGGCCCGCTCAATCTGCAAAAAACCAATACTGATTTTTCTTTTTAGTTCCTTCCAAGAATTTGTTTCCCAGTACCAAACTCATTTCTGCTGCCAGATAAGCCCAGGAGGTCCATGTTGTTTTTACTTCCCTACAGTACCTCTCTGTTCCTAGATGCCGGCTAGTCTTTATTCCAGTGGACTTTAATTGTCATTCTTGCTTCCAGGAACAATCAGTGTTCTAGAAGGATTTCACATCCTGTCTTTTCTGAGAGTAATGGCTATCATAGGTGGCATATTCTCTCCCATGGGGAAATCTCTACTTGGATGATCATCTCAGCTTTTTTTAGGCTTAGCTAAAGTTAACAGCAAGGAAAATGAGAGAATCTAGTATCTTTCTACTCATCCAGTTAATCTTTTTGTGTAGAAGAAGTAGTTACCTCATTTTGTTTTAGCAGCTATAGCCAAAATTACCTTAGGTTTTGTGTCTGAACAGATCTGTGTAATGCAGAAAGGACTGCAAAACAGAATAATACCCCTTAAAAGCCATTTTCAATACACGTCATGTCTGTTTAATTCCTTAGTTATCATCAAGTCATGCAATCCTGTGGTATTCAGTTTTTACAATTATCTTCGGACCCACCCTTTGCTCATCCGGAGATACTTCAGCTCACCAGAAGGGACTTTGGCCACCTTAGGTATAAAAACTGAGAAAAGCTTTGTTGACAAAATTAATCTTATAGAAAGAAAATTATTCTTCACTACTGCAAATGCTCATTTTAAAGTGGGCTGCCCTGTACTAGCTCTTGAAGTCCTTTCTAAAATTCCAAAAATAAGAAAAAAGACTGCTGTGGCTGCAGAGAAAGATTCATCTAGTCCTCCAATCCAAGCTGATGTTTCAAATTTCAAAGTCGTAAGGGATGGTGCTGGAAGTGGTGATATAGACTGGTCAAAGCCAGCTTCAGCACCCTTTCCTTTGGAGAATACTTTTGAATCTTCAGCACAATTTGACTGGAGTCAACCAGCAGTAAAATTTGATGATGAACCTCTTACCCTTGATTGGGGTGAAGACAAAAATGAGTCAGATGAAGAGGATAAGGATGTTGGTATAGTGATGAAAGACTCAAAATCTGAATCTATGGATGGTGATCAGCTGCCAGCCTCGGACACCAACATTCCACAAACGCCACATGGGGAGACTTCTGATGAAGGAGACACTGAGGTTGATGTTATTGCTGAACAACTAAAGTTCAGAGCTTGTTTGAAGATCCTTATGACTGAGCTGAGGACTTTAGCTACAGGTTATGAAGTAGATGGAGGAAAACTCAGATTTCAGCTGTACAACTGGCTTGAAAAAGAGATTGCTGCTATGCATGGAATATGCAACCATGAGGCAGGGGACAAAGACTATTACAAAACACACACTAAAGTAAACGGGGATCTACTCAATCATGATGATATTATGGATAAGCCAGACATTGGTTCATATGAACGGCACCAGATAGAAAGACGTAGGTTACAAGCAAAGCGAGAACATGCTGAAAGACGAAAGTGGTGGCTGCAGAAGAACCAAGCTCTTCTACGGGTGTTTCTCAGTTATTGCAGTCTTCATGGGGCACAAGGCGGTGGCTTAGCATCTGTAAGAATGGAACTGAAGTTCTTGCTTCAAGAGTCACAGCAGGTAAAACACATTCTACTGATTTCTATTCAGAAGTGTGAACAATTCTGGACTGTCAGCTTGTCAAATGCCTAAATTTGTGCCTAGATAGAGGCTTCTTATGTTCTGCAAGCCTAATGATACAGACCATTTTAATATTGTTAAAGAACTTGGTATTTTATTGTTCTGCTTTTCTGTATCTTGATTACTTGGTTCTTAAGAAGTTGGTTTATGACACATTCCATGTTTACCTATAGCTTCATTGTAAATGCTGCTGTTTGTACACTATAGTTTTGACCACAATATTCTGGGTACCTATAGAATAAATTAAATCCACAGTTGCTAAAATATGACTGATCATTCTGTACACCTTCGCCAATCATGCAGATGGTGCAGGTGGTGCAGGGAATGGGATCTTAGCTGCAAGGCTCAACAAATAATATCAAGGTAGTGCATCTTTTTACTCTGCTGTGGCTTTTTGTGTGCTTATTTCATACACCACCAGATGCTTTCCAGTAGCTGTTAATCATTAACTAACCTGAGCTACAGCAGATAACCTGATAGTGGGCAAGTAATTTAACTTGCTCTAGTCCTGGATTTTTCACATTTCAAATAGGTGCTGTAGACAGCTGGTTTTGGTAGTAGTAGGCTTTAGCACATATTTCTAAGAATTTTTGAAAAATCTGTTTGTTTCTACTTGAGAAACTCAGACTGGTACAGATGTGACTTTTGTTATTAAACTCAGACCTGAGAATATGATGTGAACTTAGGCTACTGCAAGTGCACTTTTAGCCAGTGATTCTTTATAGACAATCCTAACTTCCTAATTAGCTACATAAAACAGACTCTTGCTGCACTAAATCTGAAAGTGTTGCAGCAAACTTGGCTACCAGGCCTGATTGATGTAGTAAATAAGAACTTACTTTTGATTAAGCAGACAGCAGAAGAGGATAAATAACCCTGGGAAAACATTTACAATGTAAAATTATCTTTTGTTCTCCGTTTTTCCTTCAAAGTAATCATTTTAAATACAGTCTTTTCTTTTGAACAGGAAACCACTGTGAAACAACTTCAGTCTCCTCTTCCTTTACCTACAACACTACCATTGCTTTCCGCAAGCATAGCATCCACCAAAACGGTGATCGCTAATCCTGTGCTGTACTTAAACAATCACATCCATGATATTCTCTACACTATTGTGCAGATGAAATCACCACCACATCCTAATGTTGACGATGTCAAGGTAATGAAAAGCTTGCAGGAAATGCTAAGTGACTTTTTTACAAAATGGGGAGTGGACATGTGAAAAATAAAAAAAACGTATTTAACTTTTCAACACCCTTTCATTATGCTGGCTTCCCTCTTTCAGTCTGGCAACTGAAAAGGATAGTTAACCGCTTGCTTTCTAACATCCAGCTAGCTCCCTTTCATTCCAATTCTCAGGAAACCATTCCGAATGTTGTGAATGTTTACTAAAACACTGAATTCTTGGCTCGTAAAACAACATGATCATGTAAGTTAACTAATAGGTCAAATCCTACAGGGAAATGAATAAAACCAGAGATGGGAGACTGTACGTTATGTTATAATCTTCTAAAATGTAGATAATATAAATCTTACTCTAAGCACTTACTCAAGTGCTAGTTTTTAAGGGATTCTTGTAAATAACTGACTTCGCGCTTGGGAGTGAATAAATTTGTTCAGATTCAGTACATAGAGGTGGGGGAGGGAAAGCCAAAGAGCCTGAGACTGTGATACAATTAATTAGTAGAGGCAGTTAAGTTTCTATAACTGTAATCCATGCTCATATCCATCCCTTTTTCTCTCTTGCATCAGCTGAACTTTTCCATCCTATGCCACAGTGGGCATCTTTCTGTATAAAAATGCATGCATCACATGCACTTTCTTTTAAAAGCGAGTTCAAAAAGAAGGGCTGATATCTCCTTACTGCAAAATGACTGTTTAGGTAATTCCTAACTTAAAATCTAGCACTTGTTTCAAGGGAAAGGTAGTAGGAAAAGATGGAAATGAGCATAATGTGGGTTTAAAAAAGTTAACATTTTTAAGTTTGACAGAACCATTTTTTTGCTTCTGTTTAAGAACTGGACTTTTTCTCTTGCATTGTGAGACAATAATGGAGTAGTATTGTTGTTAACTCCTCGAGACTTCTGAAAATGTATAAGCACATAACTGAAGTTAAAAAAGTGATTGTAGCTTAAACAATCATACAGTGAGCACACAGGCTTTTTCATTTTATGCATATTGAGCAACTCCTGAACCTTGATGTTATGTAATATGTCTTCCATCAAATTCGTTATCTTAAGAGGACATACTTAGTCACTTCTTCAGTATGCTCACTCGTGGCAATTCTCTATATTGGAATAAAGGCAATTACGTTGACAAGCAATTAGAAGGTTTTGACTGCAATCAGATTATCTTGAACAAGAGTTGTGATTTTCAAAGTACTGTACTGTAAACTTCAAGTAACATTCAATTACTACTTCCTGCACTTCATTTAAAACTAGGACATTTCTGCACAACACATTTCTAGTGCTGTTTAGTTACTCGGGCCACAGATATATGTGTATGTGTGTGTGTGTGTGTGTGTATATAAAAATTTTTATATAGCTCATCAGCTCTCTTTATTCTAGGTATACACACTTCATTCTTTAGCAGCTTCACTTTCCTCATCCATTTATCAAGCGTTATGTGACAGCCACAGCTACAGGTAAAAATGAAAGTTTTCCTACAGTTCCTTCATTTGGCTGTATTCAAAACAAAAACTTTTCATGCATGGTGTGGATACTTTATGCATTGGTAGCCATGTCAGCTAAAATGAATACACAGATAAAATGAATCAATCATTCAAATGTTTTTGAATAAATGATAAAGAGTATCTGGTATCACTCCATCTTGGCAGTGCTTTTGAAAAGTAGTTGAATGCTGTTTTCTATGGCATATTCATTGCAGAAGAGGGGTGCAGGGGAAACATCTGAAGTTGAAGTTTGGGCAGTTTATATTCCAAACTGGAATTGGAATTTTTGCGAGAGAAGTCATTTATCCAGAACTATGCACATAATGTATTCAAACTGGTAATGCCTTATGGAAACCCTTAAAGTTTTAGTAAAAAAATGCGTATACATACCACAAGATTATAAAATCTGTGACTAACGCGTTTTACAGAAATTGAAATTTTGAATGTTCTGATTAAAATGGGAAGCATATACATATACTATACTTTATTACCAAAATATTCTAAAATTTTTTCTCATCAGAAAAAAATAATTTGTGTTTTAGCAGTCAAACAGAAGCAAATCAGTTCACAGGGATGGTTTATCAAGGACTGCTTTTGAGCGATCGACGCAGACTAAGGACAGAAAGCATTGAAGAGCATGCAACTCCAAACTCACCTCCTGCTCAGTGGCCTGGTGAGGCAAAAATAAGGTTACCTTTAGCACCACTAGAAACGAGTTCCACGTGTCAAAATTAGTTTACAATCCCGTAATACAATGGATGATCAATGATGGATAAGTGTTTCTGATTCTGTTCTTGTGGTAAAAATGGCTTTTTTCACATATCTAACCAAATAAAAATGAACTTTCTGTATGGAAAACCATTGTTTTAAGGAGTCCATTATCTTTAGGTAAACTCAATAAGCTGATAATTTGTCACCCAAAACTTGTTTTCTAACAACCTGACTCACACCCTAGCAGAGCTATTTCTTTTAGCTGTTTCTGCAGTATTGTCTTTATCTACACTTCTCTCAGTGTTTTCTGGTCAACCAGGGAAGCAGTGCAGGAATTCCATAAGCTAACAGACCTACCCATGCTATTCACAGAGAGGCACAATACAGAAGACCCTGATCCTAGAATATTTTTTAAATTTTGATCTCTCTAGTTTTCAGAAACATGAATAGTACATTTCATGTAGCTATTAGTATGTGTTTAACATAGAGTAACATTCTTTCTTTCCATTTGTACTCGTTTCATGTAGAACTTTTTTCTCTTTGCAGGTGTGAGTTCACTTATAAATCTCTTGAGTTCAGCTCAGGATGAAGATCAACCAAAGTTAAACATCCTACTCTGTGAAGCTGTTGTAGCTGTTTACCTGAGTCTCCTTATACATGCCCTTGCAACCAATTCATGTAACGAATTATTTCGACTAGCAGCTCATCCTTTAAACAGTCGAATGTGGGCTGCTGTTTTTGGTGGAGGAGTGAAACTTCTTGTAAAACCTAGACGGCAGTCCGAAAATATTCCAGGTACTTTGTTCTCTAAAGGCCATCTTAATAATTTGCGTTTTGTACCTTTTAGTAATCTAGTAAGGGAGATTTCCTCTCTTTTAAAAAGAAAAAAAAATCAGGCACGTAATTTAAGTATCTACTGGCAAGGAAACTGTGATATTCATTAAAAGCAGAAAAAATAGTAGTCTTGCCATTTTACTGTAATGGCACCAAGCACAGTTATAATTTGCTATAATAACTACCCATGTAGTTATTATATAGCTAATATTGCCATGAAAAGCTAACTTATAACACACCTCAGGATTTTCAGTCATTATTTTTAATGAAAAAGATGGTTTATTCCTTACACAAGAACTCACAAAAGAAATGTCAGCTTCATCTGTCAGAAAAATAGTTCATACATATGTAAGCTCCAACTAAACCCGAGAATTTTGCAGACATATGAGCATCTCTCAATAGACTGCGTGAGGGAAAACAAAAGTGGAGAAGTGATAGAGACAAAGCAAACTCAGCTCTTTGCCACAGGCTTCACACTTCAACAACAGTTAAAAAATCATGTCACATAAACTTTCAAAACAATGATAGACTTGAAACTCAGGGAAAAGGAGATGTTCTGTATCTGAAGTATAGAACAGGACAGTAATAAGGCAATGCAAGTTTCCAGGCGTGCACAGCAGATGTTTGTCATTTGTGGAATAGCTTAAACTCCCTTAGGACAGTTACTTTAACAGGATGTTACTATGAATAACTTATATAAAGTCATATTTTCATTTGAGATGTGTTCTGTTTTCCTTTAACCTGCAAGCTGCTACAGCTTCTGATGTTTCAGAGGATGTTAATGAAGGTTTGTAAAAATTTGCAGTGTAGATGAACCTGGGTAGAGGCTTTAGGAAAATAAAATGTTTTTATAATCTCTCTCCTTCATAGTAAAGTAAGTGTGATCTTCAATGTTGCCCAGCCAATAACACTTCAAAAACCAAATTATACTTTCATATTTTGATAACTACTACAATATTTTAAATTATAATACTTGAGTTATCAAAAAGCCTATCTTTCTTTACTTTTTCTTTGCTAACTTGAGTTCCTTGGCTTATATTGTGAATAAGTACTGCTACTGATGCAGTTTACAGTTCAGTGACGTTTTATATATTACTTTTAATTTTCAAGCAAATGTCTTTGTTTCTTTCTTGAGAAATTTTTTTAGCTAAAAACCTTTTTACTACTTATCTCCTGAGAAGTTAATCCAGAGAATATAGTATATTTCTCATTATATTTTCAATACATAAATGCCACAGCTATCTATTTTATTGTAAGTGAACATTTTGTATGATTACACTTACTTTATGTAGGCTGGCTTTGATTTCTGCATCAGTAGAAATTAGTACAACTAACAATTGTTTCAGTGACTTCATTTGTAAAATACAGCCGATTCTAAAGATGCAATATTAACGTCAGCTTTTCAAATTACCTGAATTTAGCACCACCTCTTCCATCAGAAGAAATGGATAAGCATCGCCGTCGGTTTAACATGAGAATGTTAGTGCCAGGCAGACCAGTAAAAGATAGCAATGTACCGCCACCTGTACCTGCGGAAAGACCCTCTTACAAAGAAAAGTTTATCCCTCCAGAACTCAGCATGTGGGACTACTTTATGGCAAAGGTAATTTTAAAATGAGAAATGTAAGTTCCCATTCATAAAAGCATCCAGAGGTCATCTAGTCCAACTTCCCTGCACAAGCAGGGACATCTCTACCTAGGTCAGGTTCCTCAGAACTTCATCAAGCCTGACCTTATGATTCCAGGGATGGAGCCCCCACTACCTCCCTGGGTAGCCTGTTCTAGCCATCAACCACCCTCATATTGAAGAACTTTCTTCTAATCTCTAGCTTAAATCTCTCATTTCCCAGCTTGGACCCATTGCTCCCTGTCATATCCGTACAAAAACTTTGGAACAGACCTTCCACTACCTTCATGTAGGCCCCCCTTCAGGTACTGGAAGGTCAAAAGAAGGCCCCCCCAGAGCCTTCTCTTATCCATGCTGAACAGCCCCAACTCTCTCAGCCTGTCCTCATAGGAGGGATCCATTCCCCTCATAATTTTGGTGGTCCTCCTCTAGACACACTCCAGCGTGTCTACATCTTTCTTGTGCTGGGGTCTCCAGAACTGGACACGAATAATCCAGGTGAGGTCTCATCAGGGCAGAGTAGAGGGGCAGAATCACTTCTCATGATCTGCTGACCGCAGTACTTCTGGTGCAGCCCAGAATGTGATTGGCCTTCTGGGCTGCAGTTGCACGTGTCCAATGGCTCATGTCCTGATTTTCATCCACCAGCACCCTCAAGTTTCTGTTAAGCTTTACAGGTTAAAACCAACGTGAAAATTTTGAGTGCTCTTCATAGTAACTGCATAATATTATCCTCATGAAGGAAGAGGAAGACCCTACAATTCTTCTATCTAACTTTCAAAACATGTCCTTTGCCAATAATAGCAATTAACACTTCTCCTCTTGCTACTTGTGTATGTTTAAGGAAGCTTATTGATAGCATAAGTTGTCATTTAAACTTTTATGACAGTGATAATTAAAGTAAAAGATGAATATTCAAAAGATCAGCAAATTGCTTTTATAGCAGACTTCTATTTTGTATTGCAGCCATTTCTTCCTTTATCAGACAGCGGTGTTATTTATGATTCTGATGAAAGCATTCACAGTGATGAAGAAGAGGATGATGCTTTCCTTTCTGACACAGAGATCCAGGAACACAAAGATGCCAATTCTTACAGGTTAGCAAAATAATTTAATAATAATTTACATTTGCTTCCAAATTAAAGGAACTGCAGGACCTCTGCACCATCCAGTTAATTCAAATAGTTTTAGTACAGTAGATAGACTGTATAGTGAGATTAACAGAAGTGACAAACAGTCTTTGTAGTAACAGTTCCCCATAGACTTGCCTAATTAACAGGATTAGGAAGTCAAATCTTTGTGGTTTGCGTTTTTTGGTAGGGGAATAAAACAAATTAAAAAAAATTAAACGTTTTTACGACACAGAGAATATGAGGTCCCACAGTGCCAGCTCTAGAATGTTTTAGATTTCTGAATCAAGCATCATCTTTAGAATTTAAATGAGTAGATTAATTAAAACACTTTAAAAAAGGAAATGTTGCAAGGTAAAATGAAACAAAGTGTATGACCTCAGCATTATAATAATGGAGAAATATAATAGCTTTTATATGCATTATTTAGGTCTCTTCTTAGTCCTTACAGCTACACTGTACTGGATTTGTATCTTTAATACCTGTGAGACCCTTTCAGTGTGGAAGCTCTGCCATGAATACTGAACTCAAATAGTGTCCTGTCTATGTTCATTGGGATTTCTTGAAGAATTTTAGAAGGTGTTTCAGGGGGCTTTACTGAATTTTCAGTGTTGCAGAGGCTCACACTTGCACACTGTTTTATCTGGGGGAAGAGTACAGTAATCTTGAGTTTGTGAAAGAGACAAGAGGATACTATGTGTTACGGTGAGGTGCCCCCAGAGGGACTCTTCTGTTACATAGTTGATTTATAAGTACGTTCCTTGGTGGACTTTAGTGAACAATCTACAGTGGTCTACAGTGGTTTTCTAATCTCTGTATTTGGTGGAAAGTAAAAAATACTCTGTAGATAACTATGTTCATGTTGTTTTATACATGGTTTTATACAGCTGGGCTCTTCTGCATCTGACAATGGTAAAATTAGTTCTACACAACGTTAAGAACTTCTTTCCCATTGCTGGTCTGGAATTCACTGGTATGTTAAATTCTGCTTTATATTTTAGTTAGCTGTATAAGTGGTTTTCTGTCAGACTTTGCTTTTTAATTTTCATATTTAAGAATGATGTATTTAAATTATTCAAATTTACAATTGCCAACAAGTAGGTTTCATTTAAAGAGGTTTTTTTTTGGATGGCTGTATAATTCTGGGGTTTTATAGACGTTGCAGCTTAACTAAGTTTTCTCTGCCTTGTTATTATTTCTGCTTAGATCTCCCTGTAACATCACCATTGGGCATTGCTGTAATAAAAAATTTGGAGCACTGGGAACAGATTCTTCAGGATAGAATGGACCAATTTGAAGGCCCACCACCAAACTACATTAATACTTATCCTAGTGATCTTGGTGTAGGTGCAGGACCAGCTCTTCTCCGCAATAAAGCAATGATTGAACCTGAAAATACACCATTCAAGTAAGTAATCTTTTTTTTAACTATCAAAGACACATTCTTAGGTCATAAAAATACTAAATGGTATTACCACCTAAAGTTCAGCAGCTAAATGAAGGTTTGATATTCATTGTAGCCAATACTTTACAAAAAACACTTTACCATATCCCTTTGTTCTTTCTTATGCCGCTGTCTCTTGCAGTAGATCTTACTTATTCTGCTGTATGTTTCACCACTGTAGCACAAAAGGAAAGAGCAGACCTTTAAGGACTACAAATCTAAGGCAACGGCTGCTGCTAGGAAGACCCTATTCAACCTCTTTTACTATTCCTCCAGTAGCAGCCATTTCCACTGTACCTAAGCAGCAGCAACAACAAAAAAAAAAAAAAAAAGAGAGAATGCCTGTAGATGTCAGGAAGCAAAGTCATTGTAGTATAGTACTTTTCACTCAAATCCTATGCTTGCAGGAATCTTTAAATGCAGATAGGAAACAATGCAGATAGGAAACTGTGGTTTCAACATAACGTTACCTTGCTTTTCTTAATATACTAAAATATTACTTTAGGTTGCTCACTATGTCTGATTTGGATTTGCATTCTTGATACTGCTGTTATTAAAACATCCTTACAAACATGCACGGCTTCTATAGAAATGTCTGTCCCCAAATCTGAGACAAAGAATTTTGTCTGGCTCATATATGAAGTAAATACTTGTGAATTCTTCTGAACGGTAAAAGAAATAATTAAGGAAATTCTGTGGGGCCAGCATAATTCCATCATAAAATCAGCTTTAGTAGAGCTTAATAATTCATGTGAAATCATTCAGAGTCCTTCTCTACATGTAATTTTCCATCCACCTTTATTTATACTGAGTCTTTTCTCTTCCTTGTCCCACTTGTGCTGTGTGCAGATCAAAGGATTACTCAGCTCTTCCAGCAAAAAGACTCTGGCATTTTCTTGTAAAACAAGAACTTCTTCAGGAGACTTTCATCAGATATATATTCACAAAGAAAAGAAAGCAAAGTGAGGTAAACAAAGGATGCAACTTTTTAAAAAAGAAAGTTAAATTATAACTGTTCCCCGTAGTCTCTTCAGTACTTTTTTTTCAGTTGTTCTTTGGCATTTCAATTTCCTTTCTTTCATCTAACAGTGTTAAAGCATTTTTTAGTCAACATGGCTGTCATGTTGTTTATAGAAAAATCAACTGAATATTTTAAGGCAAGATATATCTCGCCTTACCTTTATGTATTTGAATACTGTCCTAAGAAACAGAAACATGAGCGTGTGATTATGGTAACAAGTAAATAAATTCTAGTGTGCATATATTTTTTGTGTGTCACATTGAAAAAGCAATTTACCTGACTTGTTACTCTGTGGATATGTATATATGCATGAGTAATATATACATATAAAAGTAGTATTATATAGTAATATATACTATGAGACTTTACAAATTCTACAGTTGCAACTGTAATGAATTCTAACAGAAAATATAAACCACCGCCTATGTACCGTAGGCAATAAGTACTGAGTATCTTTAAGCATTCCTGTAAGTATGGAGTTTGTGTGCGTATACTCCTCCATTTATTTGCTATACCATACATCTTGTGTTCATCTAAGAGGCATTACCTTTTAAGTGAGTTTGTTTAGATTCCTGTCTTAGTTTCTGTGCCTTTTATAAAAAGTTAAAATACATTTGTCATCATTTACTGACAGAGTGGCCTTTAAAAATCTAGTTTGGAATGTTTCATTCTTTTTTTATATTTGTTTGTGCATGTGTTTTGTGTTTGTGACTGTGTGATGTTATGTAGTCTGTAGAAGATCGTGTGGAGCAGGTCAAACAAAACTGCGTAGCAGAAGATCACAAAATCAAGGTAGTACCCCTTCTCCCAAACCTCTAGCACATTCTTAAAAAGTTCTGTGGAACTGGCTTTTCTTTCTCTAATACAACTAACAGAAGCTCTATGTTCTGTGTAGTCTCTGTGGCAGGCTTTTAATCAGGGAAAATAACTTTGGAAGTCCTGAAAATTAAGATGAGAGAACACCTTGTAAATAGAGTTGCACACACAACCTTAACTTTTGGTTTCTAGAACACCAAAGAGTATGAGAAGTCTAAAGTTTAGCTTCCTAAACAATGCTGAGGCCACTGAACTTTTCTTGCATGAATTTGTACAGATTTTTACAGTCTGAATGTACCATTACAAAATGGATTTTCATGCTAATTGAAATTTCGTATAAATGTTTTGTAGGTTGAAGCAGATCTTGGCTACCCTGGGGGAAAAGCAAAAATAATTCACAAAGAATCAGATATGATAATGGCATTTGCAGTTAATAAGGTAAGCCTCAAATGCTAAAATAAGTGTAATTAATTCAGATCTTGTATAGTTGTTAAAAATTTTCTATTTGTGCTGCCTAGGCAAACAGCAATGAAATTGTTTTGGCATCTACACATGATGTTCAAGAACTTGACATTTCAGCTCTATTGGCAGCTCAGTCATTTGTATGGATTGGGGAAGAATATGACCGAGAGTCCAAAAGGTAGGATTGTTTCTGTGAGTTATATTGAGTGCCCTGTGAGGCTGCATAGATAATAGCTGTTAAGTGGATCATATGAAAAAAGATATTTACTCTTCAGTAGGTTTCTAATTGCTTCACAAAGGAGCAAGGGAAGGCAAAGTCATTTCTGTCTTTGTTTTACACACGGAGAAGCTAAGGTTTTGAAAAGTTTGAGTATTTTAGGCATGTCTGCACTACACAGTGAAGTGAAATCCTAAGCTAATGAAGTCTTACCTTAGAAGGAGCCACGGCATTTGCATCACTCTAGTGTTGAAGCTAGTTGTGGTAGCTGATGCTAGGCCTGAATTATTGCCTCCTCCATGACAAAGAAACATTTGATTAAAGCAGGTTCCTGCTGTTCTCTTACAGTTCTGATGATGTTGACTTTCGGGGTTCTACCACAACACTAACTCAGTCAACTGCACCATCTTTTGGAGTGAGTCAGATACAACCATCTTCATCCATGCCATGGTTAGGCAGTGGTCAAACTAGCACTGGAGCTGGTGTGGTAAGTACTTTTATTGGGGGCAGCACAAGAGACTGTGGCTTTTTTTTAGTGTATTATTTAGTAGAAGGATCTAGCATTAATTATTTATTATTCTGTTAAATCAATGCGACAGAGAAAGCCTACAATGATCAAGACCAAAAGGAAGGCTCAATTAAGCATTGTCTTGTATGTTGTGGCACTTAGCTACTGTGACATAGAAATTAACAGTACAAAACGAAAACAATCCCAAACTTTAAACTCTTGCATTGGGATAAATATCAAGAGCATAGACATCAAGATCTGCTATTGCAGCAACAACAACAGAAGATTGTATTTATACTATTTGAACCTTAATGGCTAAATGATCTGTCATAAACAGGTCTTAATTACTGTTGTGCAACTAAGCATAATTCAGTGCAAATAATCTTAGCTTACCAGAATTTTTTAACTGAGGGGCATTCAACATGGAATAATAAAAATAACATTTAAGAGTGTGTTTGTGTCTTTTTTCAAAAGTGTTTTAATTTTTATTTGTTTTTATGAAGCTTATTAAAAGAAATCTGAATAACGTCAAGAGAATGGCTTCACATCCAGTCCATCAGTACTGTAAGTGAATCACACTCAGAATTATTGAGGCTAGAAAAGACCTCTGAGGTCATCAAGCCCAACCTATGGCCTAAGATCACCACAATCAGATAGACCATGGCACTAAGTGCCACATTCAGTCTTTTCTTAAACACCTCCAGCGATGGGGATACCAACACATCCCTGGGCAGTCCATTCCAATGCCTAATCCCTTCATTCCATGAGAAAGTGCTTCCTAAAATGTAATCTAATCCTCCCCCGGCACAGCTTCAGGCCATGCCCTCTCAGCCTATCACTAGACAAGATCCTGACCCCCATGTGCTACAGCTTCCCTTCAGGTAGAGCGTGGTAAGGTCCCCCCTAAGTCTCTGCTTCTCCAGGCTAAACAATCCCATCTCCCTCAGCCTCTCTTCATAAGACTTTCCCTCTAGTCCCTTCACCAGCCTCGTTGCTCCTCTGTTCAGCCCTTCTCCAGCCCCTCAACTTCTTTCTTGAAGCAAGGGACCCAGAGTCACCCCCAGTACTTGAGGTGAGGCCTCACCAGTGCCTAGTAGAGGGGGAGAATTACGTCCCTAGTCCTGCTGGCTACATTGTACCTGATTCACTAGATCAGAGTCAACCACTTTCTTTAAAATACAGTAGTATGAACACACACTTGTTTTTTAATTTTAGATCTGACAGGAGCACAGGATGGTAGTGTTCGAATGTTTGAGTGGACAAGGCCACAACAACTGGTATGCTTCCAGCAGGCTGGGAACGCCAGGGTTACAAGAATGTATTTCAATTCCCAGGGCAATAAGGTCAGTACAGCATTCAAGATTTTTCCTGTTTTCATCAATAAGGAAACATTTGGTTGCACTGTGACCTCCAAAGCAGTTTTAACTGGTGACACACGAAACTTAACTATGTCCTGGAATGATGGCATAGGCATCAACTATTTCATTATAGTTAAAAGCCATAAACAGTGAAATAAAGGAGTATGGGTATGAGTGTAAGCTATATAAAACAGAAAAGGTTAAGATTTAGAAAAGCTGGAAATGTAAAGTATCTCATAGAATTCCTATTTACATGTCTTTTAACTTTAGTAAAAAATTGTTTTAAGTATATTTTGAGATATTGCAATCGTAAAAGCACATTGCAATCA
Organism: Upupa epops; assembly: GCA_013397515.1. Lineage (NCBI taxonomy): Eukaryota > Metazoa > Chordata > Aves > Bucerotiformes > Upupidae > Upupa > Upupa epops. Next base: position 706,609 of record VZRI01010419.1, on the reverse strand, counting down.
AATAGGATATTAAGATGTACTCATCTTTACTGCTTCACATGGAGGTCACTCAGACAGGACTCATGAAAGCTGACTAAAAGGAGAAAATATAAAAAACACAGTATTTCTAAAACCACTTTGTAAAAAACCTGATATACTCTCTACAGCATATTCTATACCATCATGTTAAGTGGATCATATGAAAAAAGATATTTACTCTTCAGTAGGTTTCTAATTGCTTCACAAAGGAGCAAGGGAAGGCAGAGTAATTTCACACGGAGAAGCTAAGGTTTTGAAAACTTTGAGTATTTTAGGCATGTCTACACTACACAGTGAAGTGAAATCCTAAGCTAATGAAGTCTTACCTTAGAAGGAACCACGGCATTTGCATCACTCTAGTGTTGAGGCTAGTTGTAGTAGCTGATGCTGGGCCTGAATTATTGCCTCCTCCATGACAAAGAAACATTTGATTAAAGCAGGTTCCTGCTGTTCTCTTACAGTTCTGATGATGTTGACTTTCAGGGTTCTACTACAACACTAACTCTACCACAACAAAACACTAACTATGCACTTTGGTTAACATATACAGCTCAGGCATTTCACCGTTCACGATAGGGTACGGTTCTTCTGTAACTGTTCTGATTACACTTTTATGCTTACACCTTATTTTACTAAGCAGTTTCAAGGAGAGTCATGCAGTAACAAGGTCTCTGTAAGCTTTAGGATTTCATATTGGCATTTGAAAGATAACGTTTCCACACTAAAAAAGCCTCTCTTTCCAAAGAAGTTAGGTATGCAGGGAGAGCATCAATAACTACATAATCATTAAACCATCAGCACTGAACTTACTTGGCTTCTGAACTACTTTTTTGCACCTGACGATCCTTGTTCTTGATATTTAATGTGCAGGCAGTGGTTTGGTGGGTTAGGTTTTTTCCTTGAAGTCAGCTGTTTACTGTGGTGAAGTAAACATCCAGTAGCCAGTGCATTACGTTAATAAACACAGTTCATTCCTTGCAGTGCGGTGTTGCTGATGGTGAAGGATTTCTTAGTATTTGGCAAGTAAACCAAACCACCTGCAATCCTAAGCCCTATCTGGTAAGTAAACAGAAATTTTTATATTAATTTACTTTTTCTTTTTTATAGCATCTTTGAGAATGCAAACAGGCCAAGAGCGTGAGAGTTTCACTCAGACAGTTTCAATTTTGTTGCTTTTTAATTGGCATCCTTTATTAGGGTAACTTTAGAGCTTCGGTGATATATCTTTGCAAAAATAACAGTACAAGAAGTTTCAGTACAATTGCAAATACTACTGCAAATTACTCTTGATTAAATAAAAAAGCAGAACTGACAGTAACAAGCTTCCAGCCCCAAGACATAGTAAAAATACACTCTTCATTTCATCTCACTGGTTCTTAACAGTGCATGAATGCCGTTCTTAGTTTGAAATCCAAGCTGTTGTGATACTCTTACCACAGATTTCTTATAGGTGACCTTATAGGTCACTTATTTTAATATTGCTTAACTTTATGCTAGACTTTTACTCCATTGCTCCGTTCTATGAGATTTCAAACTGCATTGCTTGTCAGTTCTTAATCTTTAAAAGACTGCTTTTATGCTATTAGTGACCGGACAGTAACTTTTGATGCAGACTACGACTGATAAAATTGCATCTTATATGTTTGTTTTGTCTTTGATAGAGTTGGCAGTGCCACAGTAAAACCACAAGTGACTTTGCATTTATAACCTCCTCAAGTCTGGTTGCTACATCAGGACAGTCCAATGATAACAGGTGTGTTTGAAGAAGCCCTAAAGGAACTACCTACTCATCCCCATGAACGATCTAACTCTTGTGCACTGGTGTGTGGCAGACATTTTACCATTCAGAGTCCTAAACTTTGTTACAATGTGAACTTGCCAGATGATTTCATGGAGCAACATTCATTCACTCACTTCATTCTCAAGTTGAGTTTTGCTGGTCAACTGTGACCCAGTTTTTTTCAGGATGTATTGCAAATGCTGCTGGGTGGATGTGATGCTGTTGCTGGGGTAGAAATATGTTCAGCAAAGGCAAGATAATTCTATTTCTCTGAAAACAACAACTTCTGTACTTTCTTGGTACAACCTGACATTACTAGATATCTTAAAGAGCGGAAGTATAGTTCCACTAAGTTCTTGAACCACAGAGAATTAAACCTACTATTTGCATGTGCTCTCCAACACCTGCAGAGAGTCAAGAGCTCTGTATTCACTTCTACCAGTGAATGGGAATACATTCTGAGTCATGTCACCCCATGAATCACTTAGCAACAGGCCATAATGGCTTTTTTACCCCCCCAGGAATGTGTGCCTCTGGGATACTTTGGTTTCATCCGGTAACAGTCTTATCCATGGTAAGTACTGCAGCAAAAATTAAACCTCCCCTTGTTGCTGACAAAGAAAGAAAAGCCTGTGCATGCGTTTGGGGCAGGGGGAGGAGTTTGCACTGTGTCTAAATAAGCATTGCAGACTACAGTACACATCAGTCCGGTACCACCTAGGGTCTCTAGCATGATGCTAATCTGCACCAGATAGAGAAGTATGAAGAAAGAATGCCATAGGTAACTGATTTTGTGACAGTGGTGATCAAGTCTGAAATACATGAATACAGTCCTGAAAGAAAGAAAACCTAATAGTCCAGCTAAAGCTGCACTATTTAACCCTTACAGGTAAGCAGGCTTTTGCTTAAGCCAGCAATCAATAAAGTACTAAACTCCTGTCATGTTGCAATACATACAAATCCAAATATAATACTCTAAAAGAACAAACTCAGCCATCATAAACATGTGCAAAAAACTGCAGTGCTTGAATAAGCAATGGGTTCACTGTGAGATTCACATTGCATAGAAGTTCAGCCTTGGTTTTAAACAAGTTGAGTCAGAGTTCCTACGAAAAACAAGTGTAGGAAATTAAAAGATAATATGTATCTTTAATATTTAAAGTTTTAGCCCATACATACTTTTTAAACTCAGGAACTTAATTAAACTTAATATAAAACTCACCATGTTTTCCCAGGTTTTTTAAATTTATGTGCCTGTATTGAAAAATTGTGGATCACATGTATCATGCTGCTTGCATGGCACTAGATCTGTATAGCTCTTACAAGAATGAAGGAATGTGTTGATTGAGTTTGAAAATACTCAGATAACATTTTACAGGATAAATACATAAAGTTTCAAAGCCACTTACAGGTTCAAATATATTAAATTCTGACGTCTTCCTTCTTCAGCTTTCACTTGTCACGATCATGGTGCCACAGTACTTCAGTATGCTCCTAAGCATCAACTGCTGATTTCTGGAGGTAGGAAGGGATACATCTGCATCTTTGACATCAGACAGAGGCAAATCCTTTACACCTTCCAAGCACATGAATCGGCTGTTAAGGCTCTTGCACTGGATCCTTCAGAAGACTATTTTGTCACAGGCTCGGCAGAAGGTAACATGAAGGTAAGGAATCAGGAGCCGAGCTGCATCTACCTTTACACTGTAAACTTAAATGAACTAGTATCCTTCCAAAGCCAGTAGATTTTGTTCTACACCAAAAATTAAACAGTCTTTTTTTAAAAGTCACGTGACTGAATTTTCAGAGCTTCACAAGAACTCTGCATTCATATTAAGTATAAAGCATTCCTTGGCAGAAAGACATTTCCAGCTACTGGAAAGCTGACCATAGTTATTTTGTATAAAAAAATGCAGCTTGTCCATTTCTGCAGCCTCCCAGGCAAGGGGGAAGCTGGGAGGGGCAGTGCTGATCAGGTAACAGAGAGCAGCTTCACCCTGCTGAGTAACCATCTGGTCTGCATTAAGGTAACCTTATGCTGTCTGGCCTTACACTTCATCAAGAGCCTTGGATTTGTTGTAATTCTTGCTAATAGACAACAAAAAATACCCCCTATGCTGAACAGGTTTACAACAGGGAAAAAATACAAATCCTAATTATAATCTCCTTTTCTCATTCTGTTGATACAGGTGTGGAGACTGACTGGGTACAATTTAATTCATTCGTTCAAAAATGAACATGCTAAGCAGTCTATTTTCAGAAACATTGGTGCTGGCATCACCCAGATTGAAACTGTGCAAGGCAATCGTATCTTCTCCTGTGGAGCAGACGGCACGCTGAAGATGAGGGTTCTTCCCAATGCTTTCAATGTCCCTTCAGGCATTTTCAACATTCTGTAGCGTTACGTGAGCTAATCTTGTTTTAATACCATGTCCGTTTAAGTAGCTAAAAACACAGTGATAGCCAATGTAGAAAGGAAACATCCTGTTTCCTTTCAAAGCAGTCACTGCAGCATTAAGTATTACAGAGAAGATGATTCAAAAACACTTCACAACAGGTGTGTGTTGAGGACGGCCCTAAGGATCACTGGGGTGGGAGTGCATGTACTGCATTGTAAAAGCAAAGAATTCAACCCAGTGCAGATGGGCATAGGTGCAGTTATTACGCAGTGACCCACAAGTTGCGTTCAGTAATTGTATTGTTAAGATCCCGACAGCTGTCAGTCACTTAACAAGCACTGTGGCTCTACAAGTCAGTAAGCATTTCTGCCGTGATTCTCATTCTTTTTACTGCCATTTTTCCCACTAATGGAAGCATGTGTACAATTCATTGTAAGATAGTTTAGTTTTCATTAAGGGTACTACATGTGTATGATTTTGGCAAGAGTGCAATGGATGCAAATGCCATGGAACATGTGCAATCAAGAATGTACTGTGAGACATAGATCAGTTTATGCTGATTATTTTTCCTGTTAGTATTACTGCACAGTTGGTACTGTGACTTTCACATCAACATGCTTTTAAACGCTATGTTTTTAATTTGCACACTGTTTTTCTTCCTTTCTGACAGCTGTTTTCTGTTGGACACCTGCCTTTACTTTAGGAATGTATTGTAAGCACTAAATGTTTGCAGTGAAAACATCTGTGACTCTAGTCAGCTTTTCGTTTTTCAGTTCATTTGTCCAGAAAATACTTCATTCTATGAAGCTGTTAAGAGAACACCAACAGAACGTATAATGCCACATCTCAGATGAATGTCAGGCTTTATGTGGCCAGGTAGTAAATAGTGGATAAAGCAGGTAATTAAATTATTACCACAGTATATTGTATAAACTATGCAGAGTTCAATATTGTTCGCTTGTAATATAAGTAGCTACTGTTGTCAGATGTATTTTTCTGTTGTAAACAAAACCCATGTTCTTAACAGACTGGAATGGAGGTCTGCATATTTCAGTGTTAACAAACTGTCTTACTCCTTCAATGAATTTTTTGGTGTCTGTGCTGTATTGTAAAATATATTCGAGTTAAAAACACCTTTCTCTCCAAAGGTGATTTTACATTGCAGGCTGTGAGGTATGAGAAGTATGAAAAGAAAAGAGAGTAAATCTCATTGTTTAGCTTTTCCTTTGTAAGTTAAATAAATTACTTTTATTTCATGGAACAGTCCACCCTAGAACCCTTTCTTATATTTAAACAGATTGAACTGAGCCTCCAGGAGACTGATTGGAAACTGCCTGAGCTGCCTTTAACCCGATCTCAGATTGTGCTGATATAAAAAGGATTAGCTGTTTGCATTTCACTTTCAGCTGTCCTAGAAAAGCATACAGTTAACACGATATAGTTCTTCTCCTCCAAGAAGCACAGCCTGCTTCTGTCACTGAGAAAAGAGAATTTGCTGTCTGCTCCTTGGACCAAGGGGTTGTCATTGGTTGACAGTGACATTCTGAAACTTAACATGATTTAAGACAAGCATATTATCTAGAAACTCTCACATCTGGCTTGAATTATATTTGCCCAAGTATACTGCCTTGCAGATGACACTGCAATAGCAAAAAGAAGACAACCAACCCAAGATGTAACAGTCAAAAATAAAACAAGAAAGCCCATATCCCACAAAAGTCGAAGAGAGGTCCTTGTACCCAAACCCCATGGCTCTGGGTTAGCCCAGTTTTGGACTCTGTAGGTACAGACAGAATTCTTGGTACATGAGGTTTGATGTATATACTAGCCTAAATTATTAAGTATGCTTTTGTGTTTTCCTCCACATCTCTCTCCTTAGAGCCAGGCCTGAATCCTAGCCTTAGTGAAACCAGCAAGTGTGCTGGGAGAGAATGCAGCCTAGGCCCAAACATCATAGTATCACACACTGAAACTTAGCTGCAGCAGAGGTATTTTTCCAGCATGTTTGGTAGACAGGGTTCTGCAGGGATAGATATTCCCCAATTCATTAATTCCCCCTCAGTGGTGTCTGGATGTCGCATGAATATTAAACACCAGTGCAGTTCATGGTTCAAGTGATACTTTGCTTCTAAATATTTGGATGAGCTCCATGAACTTTACCAATATACAGAGACAGCGTAGAAATTCACTGAGGTATTTTCTGAGACCATGATTTTGTATGCAGATACATAAAGCAACAATAGGGATTTATGTTTCTGTGTTAAACTTAGAAATCTAAATACAAGATCAAAATAAAGTAAGTTCCTATTATTTCTCACCTGTAGCACTCAAAACACTGAATGTGAATGGGCAACTTCTGCATTAAGAATAACAACCCGAGTCTCTGAACACCATCACATGAACACGCAAACCTGCATTACCGATGTTTTACCTGTCTTAAGAATAGCAGCAAAAATTTTGATTTCATATGCATGGGTGAACATGATGACAATTATTTATATTAAGTCTAGCTATAAGCATGTTATACTGGTGTCATTTACATGGCAGAGAGGGACAAGGAAGAGAGTCTGCAGCCACTCAAACACTGTTAAAGAGGGGTTTTAATCATAAATTACATCATCTCTTCAATTTTATACTTCAGTGCTTTCCCAAGATCCATTTACTAAACAATTCATGTACAGCCAGTGTCTTACAAGGTCATTATTTCCGTTCTTCTTGTGTTTGGGCTGTGTCTTGATTTCATTAGGTAACAGTTCACTGTACTTACCAAATCTGAAGCTTTCTGCTTCTTTTCTATTTAAACAACTATTTCCATTCCTAAGATTTGTAACATCTTTGTCCAGAAAAAGTTGTTTACCAAGGCAGTACATCTTTGTCCAAAAAAAACCTGTTTACAGTGACTAAGTGGAAAGAATTAAGTGAAAGCGAGAGGGTATTTGTACACATAAATTCATTATTTAAACATTTAGCCCAGACCATAACCACTGACTAGAAACTGATTGCAGATTAATGATTGCAACTGAAAGTTATAAATAGTCTCTGCTGAGCACATGACCACAGAATAATCAATGTACATTAGATATAATTATTGGCTGAATAACAGGGGAAAAACTAAAGCAAGTTCATACTGCCTGAGTGCCAGCTGCAACACTGAACAGCTATCCTTGGAGAAAGATGAGATCAACATACATAACTGAAGTGTGTTTGTAAAGAGATGCCTTTTGTGCCCTCCCCACAGATCATCACCAGAGAATTAGCCCAAGAGACCCCCCCATGTGTGCCCCGTACAGCTGCAGATAATCTGTCCAAGCTTGGCTCCCATCCAGGACAGTTCAAAATACATTCATTTGCCGAAATGTACAGGATATATCATTAAGCTCCCGTTCTCCCACGTATACAAATTCTTATCTCTTAAACTGTAGGAGAGCATAGCCAGGACAGACTGTGAAGACCGTAAGTCAAACCTTGCATCTATCTGCTTCTCTTTCAGTAAATCAAAAGCAAAACTTACTGTCATGTCCTTAGTATCAGTAACATACATAATGCCACAGGCTATGAACGCGTTACCAGCCTTGGACTTGGGGTATGTAGTGTTGATATGTCGAAGGACTGAAAACGTTTCTTCATCAATATGGGCTACGATGATATTTTCGTCAGCACTTGAGGCATATATAATCCACAGACCCTTCTCATCCACTGCTACATTGAAATAAGTCTTCGAGTTAGAGAAGAGGTAGTTGCGACCCTGATATAAGGCGTTTTCAATTAGCAGTGCGCTCAGCGATGCTTTATCAAGTCCAAGTCTGAAAAGAGATGAAGTATTCAGTGTGTTATGTTCAAACAGCATTGTTATGCACAGCAAATCAATTCAGAGGGTGTTGATACTGATAGGAACATGGCTGAAAATACCTCACTTCAAGGACCACTCTGATGACTTTTAAGATTAAATACTCCGCTCAAAGCACTTTCCAAAACACAGAGGAGAAAATTCCAGAATAATAACCAATCCAAAAGGCACACAAGAGCATGAACTCACTTTTGTAGGTTTCACTTTATTTAGTCTAGGAGCTTTTTTATCACTGGGGTAAAAGAAGCAACCAAAAAGAATGAGTATGAAAGAGAATTCAATACCAGGTGAAGGCCCAAACTTGTGAACTGAAATCCATACAGAAGTTTGCTTTCTACTAGGTGGGAACTAAAGGGAGAGAATGTCATTGACCAACTCGGCATGAATTCTAGGCAGATTCACCTAGTTTTAGAGCTCCTTTTCTGAAAACTGCAGATAATGCACTGATTTGCTCAACTAAGCATCAAATGAATAAAGATTCTGCTCCTGCAGAGCCGAAATTCTGACCTCATGCCAGCCTCCAACAGGACAGTCTGCACATCTCAGCTCTGATGTATAAAATTGTTTTTATTCCTTGAAATTCCTTAATAGGATGATAATCTGAGGACAGCAGCACTGAGAAGCTAAATTGAGTTCCTCTACTAGTTTAAGAGGATAATCAGCTCTCGAGGCATATTCACAGTTCCCATTTAATCGATGAATAATGCAGTACTTCAGCAAAGGCAGAGAGGAGGGTTGACCCTTTCAGGTAATGCTCTCTGTAGCAAAGTACATTTCATTGTCTGACCTCTAGCTAACTGTATAGCTCCCTTCCTCAAATAGAGGAAAAACATTACCAAGTACAGCAATCTGCTACAGTTACAGACATTTTCTGGAAAGTCAAGCTTAATGACAGGAACATTTCAGATTCAGGAACTTGCAATAGAGGAAACATTGATTTCAGTGGAAAAGGCGTAGATAACCTTCACTGGAAAAGTCATCCTAAGAAAATCAAGAATGATTAACTAGAATTATTCCCCTCAGCAACTCCATGTTGCAGCAGCAAGGATGTGCAATAGTAAAAGGCTTCAAGGCAGGAGAAGAGTTCTGAGAAATAGATGTGTCAACCCAGTGAATTACCTTATGCAAGGACAAAGGCCCTTAGCAGGAATAGTCACACAGAAATGCTGGTGTTCTTCAGGATTTTTTATGTAACTAGCAGACAAGTAAAAAAGGATCTCAAGATTCATTAGAAATGCACGAGATGTGAAACACATCACCCTCTTTTCCTTTTTCATGTGAAAATCCTGAAGGCAGCAGGAAAATGAGGTTTCATTGTTGAGGTTCTCTTACTCTCATCCAGCCAAGGACAGTCTAGCCTAGAACTCCAAGAGGAATATTTTGAACCTTTATCTCTTGGCACCTTGGGGCAGGCAAACCTAGTTCTACCAGCTTTTAAATGTGACAGGAAGCTACTTATGTTTTTCAACATCTGCAAACTGAACCAACCAGGCCCTCGACTGTTTTTAAAATTGAATCAATGCAATACTCCCAGAAGCTTGTGTGCAGCCAAGAATCAAGGACTGCACTGTCACACTGCTGGAGGTAAATGATCTTAGACTGAATAACTGAGCAGAAAGGCCACCTCTCAGCAACTTCTCAGAGACGTTTGGAAATTCCACAAATGGCTCGTGTTCCTTAGTCCATGATGGCATTTCCCAGCTAGCAGTACCCAAGCAAAGGTGAGCAACCTCTGTCCCATCACTATTGCCTGGGCAGAGGTGGTCTATTACAGCAGTAGAAACTAAAATCCTGAAGATATTTAAAAGAGTTTGCCAATAGGTGGGATTGTCTTTGGCAGAATAAGAATTACAGAATCCAAGCAGCTTGCTAACATTCTTTGGCATCCAAGAGAACATAGGAATGCTGCTCTCGCACCTGCTTGGGAACAGACATCAAAGTACAGTAATGTTCTTGGCTCAAACATCAGTCATGTAAGAGAACTTAAAAGCAGATGCAATCTTTCACTTGCCCTTGGACTGTCTTCCTTTGGCTCTTCCCACAGGATGAGATTTTCAGTTTGAAAAACTGCCAGCAAAAAACAGTGCTGAGAGCAAAGCAAGTGTTACCAGGCTAGTAAGAAGTGACTTGTGTTCCCCCAAAATGCATCTGAACCAGTACTGTTACTGGGATACAGGCAGGCTGATAGCTTATTTTCGTTAATCAGGTACTTCTGACCCCACCATCCCTTCAGAGTCACTTATTTCTTGTAATTATGAACAAGTGCAAGAGTACCCACAGCAATGCTGTGTATGATAGAAATCTGTTGGACCTCTGGAGACCCAAAAGAACTTGGTGTTGCCACCTATACACATGCTATCTTGGCAACCTGCAGGCTTAGCTGCAATATCATGTAGTAAATTACACAGGTTAACCACATAGACACAGAGCTGAACACTACTTAAAGAACTGATTATCACAGGCAGAGTAATGGGCCTGGACTACTCTTTCAGTTCCTGTCTTCCCACAGCATCTGCACACACAGATGGAAGGTCAGTGGCGCGTACCCCAGTTACAGACTGGAAAGAATCAGTTGTTCTGTTCCAGAAATGATGCATAGCCATTCCCCCACTCTTCCTGTTCTGGATAGGACAAAAAGAAGCACTAAATAGTACAAGGGAAGTGGTCTGCTTTTCTGAGGTTTGCCTCTGTCGCTCTAACTCATGCCATCTCCTTCTACATCATCATCATTTGTCTTCAGCCAGCTATGTTTGACTTACTTCAGAATGACATTGGTTCCTCCCTTTTGATAGTACAGGTGATTGTTTTGTACTGCATGACCACAGCCATAGAACAGTCCTGTGATGTTGATGATCCTGTAGCTGTCATTCAGCAAGGCATTAGAATTATCATATTCTAGAATAGATTTCCCTAAAGAAAAGGGAATAACATTAAAAAATAAAAGATACTATTATTTGGCTCATCTGGTTTTGAAATCCCCTCCCAAAAATTCACTCTTCATACTGAGAGTCAAATTCAGTCAAATATCTGACAAATAATAATTGTATTTGTGTTCTCAGTAGTGATTTAACTTGCTGGGATATGACAAAATAAGCCAGAGACAAACACACACACACACCAAGAAAAACCCAAGCCTATAGAGATGGTGTTCATGGCCCTGATTCCCATAGACCCCATGGGCCCTAATTGGGAACACATTTTGTAAATAGGCAGAGATATCCTTTTTCTGCTTAGTTTCAGCATCAAACATAGCTCATGCAGCATCCCATTCTTTCTCATGCCAAGCCAAATGGAAAGGCACCACTCCTAGCTATCATTTAGGGAAATAAGGCTTTAAGAACCCTGAAAGAAAATACTAAAAAGGCACAACCAACAGGCACTTAAACTGGATGGCATTTAACCAGTGGATTAGCTAAAAGAAACCCTAAAAGCCTCAAACTATTTTTAAAATCTGATGTTGACTCTGAAAATGTATTCAGATACCACAAATCTCTACAACTCTAGGATCATAGAATCATCAGGGATCGGAAGGGACCTCAAAAGTTCATCTAGTCCAATCCCCCTGCCACAGCAGGACACCCAGACCAAGTCCAGACAGTTTTCCATTGTCTCCAGAGAAGGAGACTCCACAAATCCCCCAGGCAGCCCCCTCCAGTGCCCTTTTCACCCTCACTGGGAAGAAGTTACAGAATCACAGAAGCAGTCAGGGTTGGAAGGGACCACAGGATCATCCTGTTCCAATCCCTCTGCCATGAGCTGGGACACCCCACCCTAGATCAGGCTGGCCAGAGCCTCATCCAGCCTGGCCTTAAACACCTCCAGGATTGGACCCCCAACCACCTCCCTNTCACCAGAGTGGAGTAGAGGGGGAGAATCACCTCCCTCGACCTGCTGGCCACACTTCTCCTGATGCAGCCCAGAATCTGGTTTGCCTTCTGGGCTGCAAGCGCACACTGCTGGCTCATGTTGAGCTTTTCGTCCACAAGCACCCCCAAGTCCCTCTCCTCAGGGCTGCTCTCCAGCCAGCCCCTGCCCAGCCTGTATTTGTGCTTCATATTGCCTTGCTCCAGCTGCAGGACCTTACACTTAGTCTTGTTAAACCCCCATGAGGTTGGCTTGTGCCCACCTCTCCAGCCTCTCCAGGTCCCTCTGAATGGCCCCTATGGTTCTGGATGACCCCTATGTCTTATTTTATTATGGAATCTCTATTATGTATTTTACTATTATGGATTGTATTGTTTCTTATTATTTTAGTATTATGAAATTTTAGGATTATGGCATTTGTTCAGAAGAGGCGAGTAAATCAGACTTGAGTAGGAGTACCAGCTTAGGTTGAAGACATTTGGAAAACCATGTGAGTATAACTCATTAGACTTAGACCAGCCGCTACTCTTAGTTACCTGAAAAGTGCATAGTGAGCCAAATCCTTTCATCGCTTATGTTTGCAGGTTCCCGCATCCAGGTTCCAAACGTTTGCTGCACACTGACAAAGTGAACAGGACTTCCTACAGATGTTATGACACGTTCTAGTAGAGAAAAGGCACATGTCCGTTATCTGTGACACCAAAACACTGAGCAGCACTTAGTCATGCTCTGTAGCAGGTTACCAGCTTTCTTTGAAGGACCAGGGGTCCTGTCTTCAGCTTTTCCAGCCAGGGTATCGTCATTTGGTACCGCACATGTCTCACCTGGAATGGGGAGAGAAGGGGTAAATCACCTCACTTTTCTGTTCTTGACATCACAGATGTGCACATCAGTGACTCTCCCAACAGACAGGAATGACAAGTGGGATTTTGTTTAAACTGTGGAAAAAACCCATTACCACAGGCTGGTCTGGTCAAAAAATAAAGTAAGAAAACACTTCCTCTCACTTCTGCCAAGGAAATTAAGTGCTTTGGCTGATTTTTTTCCTGACATTGTCACTTTATAGACAGCTAAGACAGCTGGCAGCTGGCTGATGTAGCAGTAACCCAAAAAATCCTTTCTTGACAATGAGTGACAGCTAAATCCAAAAGCTTCATGCCCAAACACACCAGCAACACTAGCTGTTCTGTTCATGCTGTTAATGCTGGAGACAGTTATAAAGTGTTAATGCAGACACTGGGCACAGAATGCAGGTTAGTTACCCATGGCATTAAAGAAGCTGGAAGACTAAGGGAAGTTCTATGCTATCATCCTGCACATGGAAATTGTTCACCCCAGGAACAAACGCACACTTGGAAATAGTTTTCCCCACCCCTCAACAAGTTGAAGAGTAACTGGTTGTGTTTTCTCTTAGATTTACTGTTAAAACAATACCTGAGCCAAATTATTTAAGGACCTTTTTCTAAAAACCTAGACATTTCTTTTGGCATTGAAACAAAGCATCACATTTTATTTTGCTTAGAATGAATAACCCCAGCTCTCAGCTCTTTGCAGATGACATCCCAATTTCACTACCACTGCCTTTTCTACTTCCATTCTTAACTTCCATCTCCTTACACATTTCTCACCTGCAGGCTGCCATCCCTTTTTGTTGTTGCCTTCCAATACATTTCTGGGGTTCATAGGGCTGTGATGCCCTGCAAGTGGCATCTCATTTAAATGAGAAAGAGAATAAAAATATGAAATCACTGTAGAGTAGTGCTGAAAGGGTACCGTGACATTCAAAAAGGAAAGGCCCAATTATACTGCATTGCTCTTTCTTCCTTTATGTTGTATCTCTTTGTTCATGCAGAAGAAAACTACTCCAAGACAGAGCAAGAACACCACATACTCCTCCTGGCCATTCACCTAGGACCTCTGGTGATAGGACATTGAACATTTGTATTTCCAAAGCAGTCGATCCAACCATGGGAAGATGAGTGCCTGTAATGCAATTCTAGCAATCTTTCTAGAACCCTTTCCAGCTTCTGATCACAAAATAGCTCAAGAAAGGAATCTGCTCAGAGGAAAATGTAGATTGCAATGCACGAGTTAATTCTGGGGGACTGGCAGAGCCAGGTGAATGAGCAGTACCCTATACAGTAGTTTATCTAAGACTGTAGAACAGTCAAGGACCATGTCAGTGTTTGCAGTGAAGGCGAGTGCACAGAATACATTGGAGTGCACTTGCAGTGTCTTAAGGACTTTCGCCTGCATGAAACAAACAACTGAGATTAAAAAGACAATCTTCAATCAGAGACTGTTACGTGAAATTTTCACTGCTTTGTTTCCATAAGGAAAAGGTTATTATCCTACTGATTCCCATCATAAAACATTCTGGCTCTGAGTAATGGGATCTGCAAGACATTAAACCTCTTGATTTTGTCTGTCTGGGGAGGGTGGGGAGGATGGAGTGTGAAGCAGGAATGTTTTGTGTCTTTAGAAGTAGCTAATGGTACCGTTGAGAACAAATGCACCTGAGCTTCCAAGTAATTACTCTCTTCTCTTAAAAAAATAACTTTTACCTGATTCAAAATGTAATTTAAGGAACTGTTCTGTCCCTATGTACTAAGTAAATTACACTTGTAAATCATCATGTGTGATCTCTTTCCTTCAAAGGGAAAGGAATATTATGTTTCAACAACTGTTTTATTCTTTGATTTTTCTTAATGTCTCACAGCCCGCTGACTCACAAAAGGTAACTGCTCAGTGAGGAAAAGCTCATTTTGCAAAGCTATTTAACTCCCTTTCTGAGTATAAATCCCATTTGGGATTTAAAATCCACCACAAATCCATCAGATAGCTTATCCTCCAAAGCACTTCAGTCTGTTTCAACACTTGAGAAAAGGCTTCCTGAGTAAATCTCCGATTACTTGAATGGATTGTTGAGTTCATGGTAAACTCTTAATTAAGTAGGCACTCCAATCACAGACTTACAACACACACAGAGCCTTCTGCACAGTCTGTGACCTCATAGGCTGGACACTAGTAGTTTAGTTCTACTCAAGATTAGGTTGGATGGGTAACCTGATCTTGTGAGAGCTGTTCCTGCCCAAGGCAGGGGGATTGGAACTGGATCTGTAAGGTCCCTTCCCACACAAACCGTTCTATAAATCTAACAATAACCTCCTGTGACATTTTCAGACACAGTTTGAAGGGAACTCTGTCTAGAACTTTTCCTTTCTAACTTATTAGAATGAGCCATGTGCTCACCAACACAGCCACACAGAGAGTCGTGATCCACTTGTCGTTGAGGATACAATAAACAGCAACAACGTTAAGAACTCAAGATCACCCTGCTCCGAAGCTTATGCATTCAGTGAAGTCTCTGAGAATCCTTTGTATTCCTCTAGCTTTTAAAAGTCCCTGTTAACTCAGGTTTGCTTCTATTCTGCCAACGTCTGGGCCATTTCACTGTGCAGAATGCAGTAAGCTGGAGCCTGGTGAAGAGGCTCAACACTTCAATTGTCTTTCTCTTACGTTCCAAATACACCCAATCCAACCTAAAACACCTAGTGCAGATATTTTGTCAGAGGATCAGCACAGCTCGATTGTTTGCTGCCACATCCAAACCACATTTCAGCAAAACACAGGCTCAGCTGTAAATCTGTGCGCTTTTACTGCTGTCAGCACAATTAAGCATAGGCACAATGTTCTGGGAGACTTGGAGCAACAGGTTTAATCTTGAACCTGTTTTGCCATGCTAGAAAGAGCACTGGAAAGCACTAACCTGTACATTTGCTGCTGTATATGTTCTCCTGAAGCTGTGCTTTACCTTTACGTTTTCCCGGAGGACCTGGAGGTCCTGGTGGTCCAGGGGGCCCTGGAGGTCCAGGTTCACCTTTTGCACCTGTGTACAGAGCAGAAGATCATTTCTTAGGCCATGTTGGTAACAGGCAACCTGCAGAGAGCTGTACATGTCCACATGGTGGACTTCAAGAGATACCTTATTAAATGGTTTCTTCATACAGGAATATGGTACAATACACTCACTGTGATGTCATTTGCTACAAGGTGAACCATAAAGAACTCCAGTTGGAGGATATCAATGCAATTTATCTGTCTGTGTTAACAGGCAGATTCATAGGTAATCATAGAATTATTAGGGATTGGAAGGGACCTCAAAAGATCATCTAGTACAATCCCCCTGCCACAGCAGGATCACCTGGATCAAGTCACACATGAACAGATCCAGGCGGGTCTTCAACATTGCCAGAGGAGACTGCACAACCCCCCTGGGCAGCCTGTTCCAATGCTCTGCTACTCTCACTGTGAAGAAGTTCCTTCTGATATTTATATGCAACCAGCTTGCACCCATTGCCCCTTGTCCTATCACTAGATGATCTTGAGAAGAGCCTGGCTCCATCCTCCTGACACACACCCCTCACATATTTATAGACATTAACAAAGTCACCCCTTAGCCTCTTCTCCAAGCTAAAGAGACCCAGCTCCCTAAGCCTTTTCTCATAAGGGAGGTGCTCTACTTCCTTCATCTTCTTTATTGCTCTACACTGGACATGCTCCAGCAGCTCTGTGTCCTTCTTGAACTGAGGGGCCCAGAACTGGACACAATACTCCAGATGCCACCTCACTAGTGCAGAGTAGAGGGGGAGAAGAACCTCCCTTGATCTGCTAGATCTGCTAACAAACCCCCTTCTGATCCCTCCCAGGATGCTGTTGGCCCTCTTGGCCACAAGACCACATTGCTGGCTCACAGTCATCCTGCTGTCCACTAGGACCTGCAGGTCCCTTTCTCCTACCCTGCTCTCCAACAGGTCAGTCCCCAACCTATACCAGTACCTGGGGTTGTTCTTGCCCAGATGCAAGACTCTACACTGACCCTTGTTGTACCTCATTACATTTCTCTCTGCCCAGCTCTCTAACCTGTCCAGGTCTCACTGAATGGCAGCACAGTCTGCTGGGGTGTCAGCGACACCACCCAGCTTTGTGTCAACAGCAAACCTGCTGACAGTGCACCCTAATCCCTCATCCAAGTCATTAATGAATACATTGACGAGGGCTGGGCACAGTACTGATCCTTGGGGGACTCCACTAGATACAGGCCTCCAACTAGACTCTGTCCCATTGACTCTCTGGCTTCTATCCTGCAGCCAGTTAATTTCCTGTGTGAAAATCTGCCCCTCATTTTCTAACAGAAAAAAGAAAGTGTGCTGCAGGAAAGAGCAGGAGGAGTTCAACTGTCTGGAGGTGTACTGGATAGCGTGAAATTCACTCACACCTTAACCCAAAGCCCAAGCAGGTGCAAAAACTTGCATTTAAAAGAGAACATTATTTCCTAGGCAAAGCCCTACCCAGACTTCCCTGTGGTTAACAAGTCATGCTGGTCAGTGCGGTCAGAGGCAGAATAGAAATTTTTCTGTCAAACACACTGTGTTGCAGGAGGTTCCTAAGAGCACTTCCTCCTACCTCCTAATATCACATCGTTGCTTGCATCCCCCTTTTCACCCTTTGCTCCTCTTGCTCCCTTTCCTCCTGGCATGCCATCCTTGCCGGGTAAGCCCACTTCTCCTGGTTCCCCTTTCTGTCCTTTATCTCCTTTTGGTCCTGGCACACCTAGAAATGAAAAACACTTCAGTACCAAAAATACATTTGTTTAACACAGAACATATCCATTCTAGTTGAGCTTTTTCACCCAACTAGCTGTAAGTTTTGATTTCAAAACTGTGCAAGGAAAACACTCACTACCAAGCAATCTCTGAATTTGGAATATAAAATAGGTGGAGCTGGGCATTGTTAGTGCTGGCTGGAGAATTTCTGGGTGGAAGGAATACTAAGGGAAGATGTGAAGTAATACATTTATTTGACATTTGTAAGACATTAAAGAAGGGCATTTTCATAAGTCCTCTAGACTTTGTCTTACAGTAAATACACACTGAAATAACAATACACAGTGCATTCTGAGCATTTTCTACCCCCCAAGCAGATCAGACACTCAGCTACTCAGATGGCTGATCCTTGTCAGAAGCAAGGAGGAAATTGGAAAAGGGTGGTTAGACATTGGAATGGACTGCCCAGGGAGGTGGTGGAGGCCTCATCCCTTGAGGTGTTTAAGAAAACACTGGACATGGCACTTAGTGCCATGGTCTAGCCAATGTGGTGAACTTAGGTCATAGGCTGGGCTTGATGATCTCAGAGTTCTTTTGCAGCGTCAATAGTTCTGTGATTCTGTGAGTCTGTAACTCAAAACCTTGCACCCTTTTCTTGTGACTGTTAGTAGTTTCTTGGTCAAGGAGATAAAAACGTGAAAATTGTACACATTGAAATGTCAGTGTTCCTGCAGTTGTAGGTTTCAAATAAGTTATATCTGTTAATACTTGAGAAGACAAGGCTTGGTTGTCTACTTGTGTGTTTACCATTTAAACTGGTTTTGTGAAATCAGAAACAGAATTAGTTTTGGAGTGAAATCTGAAATGTCTCTCATTAGCAATTGTTAAACTTTTTTGAAGATATGGAAGATAACTGGCCACGTTGTGTGTCAAGATACAGTAGACAACTGTTCCACTTGTACCTGCCAGGAAACCCCACAGCTAAATGTAAAAGCCAGAATAAGAGACAGCCACCATAAGCACCAGCCTGCTAACTCATCAACATCCTCTTCTCCACCCCCTTTTCAGTTCTACCACTCTGGAGCCCATTGCTACTACAGTGCAGTGACCTGTTGAATCTAGCATGCCAAGTCCAAAAGTAACTACATCTGAATGTAACAGTAAGAAAGAATTTCTTCTTTAAACAACCATCAAAACAGAAAAAAAAATACCTATTTTTCCTCTTTTTCCATTTATTCCTGGTTCTCCCTTTTGTCCTGGTATTCCTGGGACTCCATTTGATCCATTGAAGCCAGGCAGTCCATTAAGACCAGGAGGTCCTGAACAAACCACAAAGCATAACTGAGTTTTTAATGTTAAACAAAAATTATTCTCATATCTACCATATTATCTACAACAATCTTCATACATTTCCTACTTAAAACACAAACACACTTAAATCCATTCATTTGGATCAAATATGTTTTACTAATTATGAAACAGTTCTATTCCCTCCATTAGAACAGTACAGATGTAAAACCTACCCCGACCAGCAAGGACACAAGGTGACCTAAATACAAAACCTGTAAAGGCAGGCAGTCGTTCAACGTTACCTCCCTCTAATTAGCAAAGGAAGGCCGTTCTAGACAAGAAACATGTCAACATCTGTAACCGCAGCTGCTTCAGTTACTCCAGATCCTTACTGTTCTTGTCCAAGTATCTTACCTGGGGGACCTGGGGGGCCTGCAACAGGAGCAAGCAAAAGACAAAAAGAAAGAAGAAACAATGAGTGCGATCCAGCAAGAAAACAAAGTGCAGTTCCACACTGAATTGATTAGCATTAGCCCAGAACAGTGAAACACGAGGGAAGCCCCACAACTTCCAAAAGGAACCCTTCTGGAAGTACCTGCTTTGCACCATTAGTGTAAACTCAGACTACTGAACAGGTGTCCCTGGAGCAATTGCCTATACACATACCTTCTGCTTTCTGCACTTTTCAATCGATAAAGTTTTGCCAACTTAACCACCTCTGCAATACAATTGAACTGTTGGAGGCTTCGGTGCCTTTACGGTGCCGTGGATGCAAAACCAGTGACTGCATTTCCTGTAGGTCAATGTGCTGCAACACCCTGCTACAGTAGAGGAATAGTTTTGCAATCCTGATCAATGCCACAGTCAAAAACCTCATTGAAAACACACATTAAAACCACCTGCTGCTCTTCATCTTGCTCTATGGATACTTCACCACTTCAGGATTCAGACCATTGCAATGTAAAACACAATTCTTAACAAAACTGTGGTCATTCCTTTTGTTGCCTACATCTATGTAACAGTGAGGCTTTTCACAGGTGATAGTTCTCCATGCTGCACCAAGCGGAACCTGGTTGGGAGGAGGAGCTGGATTTTCAGTTACTCAGCAAACATGCAACCCAAAATATGTCTCTCTCTGACTTAGTTCAAGCCCAGGGCATTAATGAGAAGAAACCGTAATAGGAAAGAGGATAGCAAGAGGAAAATGTTTTTGTAGCAAGATTCCTGTTATATGATTGCTAACAGATATTTATTTCTTTAAAAAGGGAAACAAATACCCAAAACCCCCAAAGAAATCAGCTTAGGGGGATAGAGAGAAAGGTGGTACTGACAACAAACACAAATTAGTTCTGTGAACACTTTTACAGAGCCAAAGTGCTGTCTTGTTTCAACAACCCTCTACAACAGAAAATAGCAGTAATTATTAGATTTCCCTAAAGGCGACAATTTTCAACATTAATTAATGAAGTGAAAACCACTTTATAGAACCATTACAGCAATTAACCCTTTTAATCAGTACAAGCAGTAATATCAGTTAACATCTTTCTGCCAATTTCCCAGTCAGTGACCATTTTTCACACATTGCAATGCTACACCCTTTAGTGTTCAACTTCTTTCTCAGATCCAAACCTGAGGACCTTTATCATCTTTGTAGAAACATAAGAGAAATAAGGAAGCTGCCTGAAAAGCAGCAAATATGACAGAGGCCCAGAGAAGAGAGAGTGATAGAGACAAAATTTAACAGTCAGGAGAAGAAAAAGGTGAAGGTGGCACCAAGTACCACAAATTCAGAAGTCTGGAGCCCAAAGAAACAAACTTTACATTGTCTGTGGCTCTTCCTCAGTTGCAATGAAAACTGATCCACAGTCTCAGTAGCAGAACTTGGCCTGAAGATGCCAGGGGAGGGTTAGGTTAGATGTTAGGAAGCCCTTCCTCACAGAAAGGGTGGTTAGACACTGGAATGGACTGCCCAGGGCATTGGTGGAGTCCCCATGCCTGGAGGTGTTCAAGAGAAGAATGGACATGGTACTCAGTGCACTGGTCTAGCCAATGTGGCAATGTTAGGTTATAGGCTGGACTTGATGGTATCAGAGGTCTTTTCCAGACTCAGTAATTCTGTGAGTCTGCTTGATCTGTGTGTACTATGGTCATTCGCATTTATGCTGAAAACATCTGAGCCAAACAGATTTTATAGCCATTTGAAAATAGCAAACCAGAAAAAAACTGGTATCTTTCCCTAAACTCACAAAAAAAGGCTTATCTCATTTCCACAAAATGAAAGAACATGACTCAGCCTGTCACAGGCTTTTAAGACGGACCATAGGAGGAGAGGCAAACATGTTGCTCATGTAAGTCCCACTACTCCACAACAGTTACAGTGGGAGACAGTTTCTACACCTGGTCTGCACATCCCAAGTTAGCCTTGAAGTGTGGGGACAGACAGAAAAATTTCCAGACTAAACACATACTAGTATTTTAAACACCCATGTCTATAAGATTTGCTTATGAAAATCATATGGGAAAGAAGTAGCTCCAAGTAACATCAACTGAGCTTCTAAATTCAAGCATTTATAATTACAAGGTGTATACATACGTAATATCCGTATAATTTTTGTGGGATATATATATTATGTATAATAATGATGCCAAGTAGCAGCTATGATCCTTGTTTAAATAAACCAGGATGATATGTAAACTGTGATAGACAGTATAGGCTCTTGCCACACTCATAGAAAGGCCACTGTGACCTTTGAAAACACTGTAATTCCATATTCCTGAAGGTAACACGGGTGGAATACTTAAGACAATAAACATACCTGTTAAGCAAATTCCTTTTGTGCTGTTGCATAAATCCACCATGGCTTTGACCTGATATTGCAAAGAAAATAAAGTTGAAAGCCATGCATGACACAATGGTGCCTGGTTTGTTTTGCCTACAGAAATAATTTAGAAGACAAAAATGCCACCATCTGCTCTGTGCTTGTACGAATAAGCCATTTAGAACTACCTCAACACTGTGACACCACCCATTCCTGCAGGTAGTGATTGTCCCATAGGAATCTGTTCAATAAGTCTCATTCTAAACCTTACTGAAAATGTGAACACAACCCCATACATCAGCTTGGCTTTACAGGTCACACTGTGCTGTAGACTATGTGTGGCTGCTCATGCATTCACTCGATCAGAGAAAGGTATTAAAAGACAGCACCAGCCAATAAAAATTGCACTCTATTTTATTTTATATTCATCATATAGTTTTCCCTGTGAGAAAGATGACCTCTGTTCAAAGTACTTCAACTCTTTAACTGAAAATCTAGTGTTTCTGGCCAGAAGAGAAAGAGACTCTTCTGTCAGGGCTGGGCAATATATGATAATTTATGAGCTATTCACCCACAGTTGCACATTTATTCATCTTTGTACAGCTACTCTGTTTACAGACAATGGAATGCACAATTCCCAAAGGACAGCACAAGTCAGTATGAAAAGCAGAATGATGTTTAATCCCAGCCAGGTTCTTTGCTGCTGTCAATCTTTACTTGCATAATTACTACATCATTAGCTTCAAATGACACCTGTAAGAGTAAGGGACACTTATTTGGATGGCAAGTATTCTTTTGTTGCAAAAATCCTACTATATTTGACTATGTATTTCAATTCTGTCAGGTACACATTGAGAAACTACTGGAGTCCGGACTGTACTCTAATGGCTCTTATACTTCAAAGTTTTAGACTCAGTCTAGCTGAGAAGAGCTGTCTGGTTTTGTTTGTTCTGTTTTTCTTTGCACCCCTGAAACCAGTTCGGCTTTCAGCCTGCATTTGTAAAACACAAGTTGTCCTTGCACACTCTCATTCTATTTTAATCTGAATTATTTTGTTGTGGTTGCTGAAGTGATTAGAGCTTGGTTTAGGGGGCTTTAATTATCTCACCCTCTTTTTCTTTTAACCAATCAGTGCAACTCAGGTGACAAAAAACATGGCACTCTAGCAGTGAGTGTGTTCTAGCAAACAGCCTGACACAGAAGTTCCAGCTTAACTGTGGAAGAGAAGTACCACAGATGTCCAATCAGCCAGCACCACCTTTGCCAGGAACAACAGCTACAGATAGAAGTACCTCATTTCAGTGCTAAAACCTTAGTTCTTGTGAAGGGAACTTAAATAGAACAAGACAACCTAAACTGAAGCAAGTACTCAGACGATTAGATATACATTACGACTGTCATAAATTTCACTTCCAAAACGCACTCCTCACAAGCTCATGGCACTGTTGCCCTGCCATCAGCTCCTACTTACAAAATAATACATGTATTTATAAATGCATAAAGCAACAAAAAAGCCCAGAACCAAAAATATACTCATGTTCTTAAAGCTGAAGTATTATTTTTGATGCCTGAGTTTATTTCAAAGATGCTCAAGCAGTAACTACAACAGATCTCCCTGGCCAGTGGTTGTGTAGAGCAGCAGGACATCAATACCTGTGGTGCCTGAAACCTGACTCAGAGGTCCTGCTCAGGTGAAACCTCCACTCAGGGCACACATTCAGCAGAGGCTGGAACAGCATTCTAAGGCCCACCAGTGTAGCAGGGATTATCTCACTAGCTGTGAGGAGCTATGGCTCACACTACTACTACTGAGGTTCAACACTGGAACAACTTGTCCAGAGAGGTACTTGAGGCCCCATCCCTGAAGACATTCAAGGTTAGGCTGGACAAGGCTCTGGGCAACCTGATCTAGTTGAGGATGTCCCTGCCCACTGCAGAGGGGCTGGACTAGGTGAACTTTGGACATCTATTCCGATCCAACCCATTCTATCATGCTATGGTTCTACAAAGCTATTCAAGTCTTCATGTGATATTAGTGGGAGTCAGACACAAAATACAAAAATGTAGGAGTGGGTAGCTTGAAATTTTTTCTATGGGCAGTTTTCCTCTCAAGCAAGTGGGACTGCACATAGTTAAACACTTTACTGAGCAGCAGCCAGAACCAGAAACATTTGATGGAAATTTTCTAAGAACAAAAAGGCACAAAAAATGCCCCAAGCAGCTCCCTCAGGATACACAGATTGCAAAGAAGCACATCACACACAGAAGTAGTCACAGCAGTCGTGGCAGTGACTGAAGTCGAGGCGCTGCACAAGTAAAGACTCCTGCCACACGATCTTAAAACAGACAGCACCACGCAGTGCTATTTAGAGAGGGCACTAAAATTCATTGAATCCATATGTGCTGCCTAATGACAGCAGAGGAGCCTCTTTAACTATCAAAACTATCTGGACAGCCGCTTGTCACTAATGATTTTAGTCTGAGCACCTAAAAGCAAACGGCATGAACAGTGCTTAGTCCCTGTCAGGATCGGAATCTTTTATCCAGCAGTTTTCTTTGAGCCCTTAGGCTTAACGAAACAATTCATATAGGATGCAACAAAATGAGCAGTAGCTGCCCAACACCAAGCTGATTTCTTAAAAGAACCATGACAAAATTTAGATGAAATATTAGAACACAGAATAACATTTCTCTGGGCAGCAATTTTTTAACAATACCTGGTAAGAAGAAAATCTAAAGAAAACATACTGGTTTTCTGAAGTTTTTACTGGTGTATGCTTCTAGAAAGTCATTTATGCTTCTGAATTTGAAACAACCCTACTCAGTAACTGGAGAATTATGGTTCCAAAAAACAATGACTTACATTCCACAATCAAATAAGGTTCTATTTTTTCTTGAATTGCCAAACAGCTGGTATGTGTAGTATTCATATTGTTTTAAAGATCATTTAGAGCATAAACCTGGGTGATTTTAAGACTAGAGAAAATTAAATGAACTGGAAAAATGCACAGGGTCCAGGGAAAAATGTTGCTACTCTGGTTAGTGGAATTAGCAACTAGAACAGAATATTCACTATCTACCAGTTCTGCCACTCAGAATTGGATTAGTCTTGTGCTGCAAATTCTAAACTCAAAGAATGAGGACTTGAATGGCCCTCATAAAGAAACAAAAAACCTGAACAAATAACTGTTTTATTCTAAAGCCCCAAACAAGGACGTTACCAAAACTTATTACTAAGGAACACCTGTGCTCTACAGTCTTAGTAGCTGTAATACCAGTTACCACTGAAAAATCATCATTGCTAGGGTTTAACAACAAAAAAAGCTAGTAGAACAGCGCTGAAAAGGGACGTTCTGTAAGCAGCTGTTCACTGCTTAACAGTAAGTTTATTGCCTCTGTAAGCAGTAACTGTAGTTGCACCAATAAGAGTTTGTGTTGGCTTTTGTGCCATTTTGTGGCAGTCACAGTATCACAGTCGTTGGCTTGCAAACCTTCCCAGGACAGAAACTCAACTAGGTTTCCTTCAATAGTAATATTTGTCTTGCATTCTTCTGACTCAGAGTATTAAAGCTTTTGATTCTATTACAAACTTTTCAGCTATGAAATCTGTAGAATTTTTCAACTGCTCGTCTGCTCCTAAGGTGAAAAAACCTTTCAGTTTTGACAGACAGGACATCGAGTCCTCCTCTTCCTACCTGGAACCCAACACCGAACCGGCACCATCAGTTTCCAAGAGATCTGATGGCAACGCCCAGCACCTCGGTTAGGGCGCTGCACAGCAGAGCCCTGACCCGCGGCGGCAGCTGGGAGCGGGGCAGGGATTCACAGGTTTGGATTTACAGCTCTGACAGCCCGGCAGCTGGAGGGGCTGACTTGTTTCTGCCTCTCGATGCTCGAACCGCATCCTTTGCCGGGTGCCCGCCCTACCCTACCGGCACCATGGAGTAGGTCAGCAGCAGCATCATCTCGTCGGTCTCGGCCCGCACGTGTCCACGGCGGCTCCGCTTGCTGCGGGGGACGCCGGGGGTTGTCACGTCGAGTCCCTCCTGTCCCCGCACGGAGTCACCCGCAGCCTGCAGCTCCCACAACGCTGCCCCGGGTCCCCCCTGTTCCCGCACGGAGCCCCCCGCAGCTTGCAGCTCCCGCAGCGCTGCGCCCAGCTCCTGCCACTGCGCCAGCAGAAAGAGCGTGGCCGCGGCGCTGAGCGCCCAGAGCAGCCCCAGCGCGGCCAGGACGACTCGCAGCGTCCGCCCGCCCGCAGCCCCCATCGCCGTGGGGTGCCTGTGGCCCGCAGCCGTTTATGGCCCTTGGCGCCTGGTGGCGGGGGAGGGCCGGCGAGACGGAGCTCGACANGGGGGGGGGAGTCGAGGGGATGGAGCCCCGGACGCCTCCACCCGCTGCCCGCCTGTAGTCGGCACCTCCCAGCGAGACCGGACAGGGGGTGCTGGGGGGGACATGATTCAGGGGTGCCCTGGCACTGCGGGGTCGAAGGCTGAGCTTGATGTTGCGAAACGTCTCTTCCAACCAAAGACACTCCGCGAGGGGATGCTGCTGTTGGCGGTTTCCGAGGGGGAAAGGCTGGGACAGCAGTCACAACATTCTCTGAGGATTCAAATTGCACGTGGCTTTTTCCAGGTGTTAAGATGCTCATTACCTTCATTCCCCCAAATTGGAATGCAAGCAGTAAGTGATCCTGCACAGTAAAATCCTCCCGTCCTACACACTGTCTTTCTCATTCAGGAACATCATTTGTCATTCACCACCACCATGTTACCTGTTGATTTAGATGTTTGATCAAAGACACTTCCTAAATTACTCCTGCTAAGCCTTATGTGACATAGAATATCTCTAATATTATAGAATTTTCCCCTAATTAATTGAGTGAATAAAATAAACTATCCACAATTTCATGGTTGCCAAGAACAGCAGAATTTGACCATATTCAAAGACTTCACAAAGAATAAGAAAGTTACTAAACTCAGAACACTTTTAGAGTTCTTTTGAGAGCTGACATGTTAACCCCAAAGACAAAGAGGCTGTGCTTTCTTACATTGTTTCTGCTTGAAATCAGTCTCAAAAAATTCACAGCCTTTGAAAGCCACGTTTCCTACATACAAGGGTTTGACTTTGTCAGTAACAGTTCTTTACAGATTCTCTACAACTGGTCAAGTACAACGCTTTTTCTCCATTCTAATGAAGCCTTTCACCTGCAATTCATGCCAATCTCACAGTGCATGAAAGGGCTGACTACTGGGTCAAATTTGAATTTAGTACGTGTAATTCTGCTGCAGTCAGTTAAACATAGGAGAGAGGCCAATACAGGGAAATAACTCCATCATATTAAAGTTCTTGTTTATCTAGAATAAAGACATTCCTGCAAAAAGCATTGCTGTCCTCGGGTGCTGCACAGGAGACTCGTTCCTTCTGAAACTGTCCCAATTGGTTTAGGTAAAGTAGGGTAAAAGTAGAGGGAGAAGAATTATTCTACCTCATCCCAATGTGATGGACCTTTGTGCAACCAAAGATGAAAGGCAGTACAGAATCATGGGATGTTTGGAGTTGGAAGGGGACTTTTAGAGGTCCCCTGGTCACTGCAGTGAGCAGGGACATCTTCAACTAGATCAGGATGCTCAGAGGTCAGTTCTATCCTTGAATGCTTCCAGGGATGGGTTATCTAACACCTGTTCCAGTATTTCACCACACTCCTTGTACAAAGTTTCTTCTTTATATCTATATCTTACATTTCTAAACTTCAAATCATTAATTTCTTGGTCCTGTCACATCATGCACTGCAAAATGTCTGTTCTCATCTTTCTTAGAGGAACCATTTAATACTTGAAAGGCCACAGTAAATTCTCCATGTTGACCAAACAACTCCATCAGCCTGTCCTCATAGCAGTGGTGCTGCAGCCCTCTAATCATTTTTGTGGCCTCCTCTGGATCCACTCCAACAACACTAACATCTTTCTCAAAGTTGTACTCTTGGGCAGCTCACACATACTGCAAATACACACAAAAATGCCTTTGCCACTGTGTACAGCAGCCAGATGTGCACAAAAAAATACCAATGTACATTATGAGATTGTTTGCTCAGCAGTTGATATCCTCATTTACCATAGGAGTGCATAGCTGAGCTCTGCGTGTAGTATTTATCTGATAAAAAGCTAAAGAAAATAAAATACGACCCTGCATAGAAATTCCCAGGAGACACTATATCTTAAGCAAGCATAGTTTATAATTTCATAGGTATAATAAAACTAGTCTGTGTCACAACAGCAAACTAAAGCTTTCTTTCTGAGAACATAAATACAACTGCACTCTGGGGACCATATAGCAGAACAAACAGCAATTCTTCATCTTTATTGTTCCTTTTCAGAGCATAATGATTGAGTGGAGAGTCTAATAACCATGAGCTACCATTTGGAGAATAACAGAAGCAAGACAGCACTCTTGTTTCCCCATCTATCTAATCTGGCAGGATTTTTTCTGCATTACAATCAAGAAGAAATGGAACACTATTCATTTAAAAAATGGGCCATTAGATCTGGACATCCTTGTCAAGGCAGGTACAGAGCCTGCTTAGTTAGCAGAGTTGCAGGATTCTTCTTCAAGCTGTTATTTTCACCAAAGCTGCTACCTACAGCACAGGTTATGAGGCAATCTGTGCTTTCCCGTGCTTCTGTACTGGGACAAAGAAAGACTCATCTCTGTCAAGAAATTGCCAGGAACCATTGGGATCACAGTTTTGTGGGAAAGCAATTCTCAAGATCGGAGAGCTTACAAAGTCCTACAAACTACTCCAGTGGCAAAAGCACTTTCTTACTGGGCTGTGCACAGGGCTTCCCTAGCTTTCTACTCAGCGTGTCTCCATAGCATATAATTAGCTCTTCCTCCAAATGCCTTAATATCCTCAAACCATCTGCTATCACTCTATAATCCTGTGTCGCCTTCTGGACCTTTGTCCTTACATAACATGCCTGAAATTTTGGTCCACCTATGCAACACTTGATGGTTCCATTCCTTCTCCAGGCTGAAAATCAAATGTTCCAATGGTAGCCTGAAGATCAGCAAAGTAGAACAGAGTCTTGGGAATGCTGCTACTAAGTTCTGCAAACCCCACTTCTATTTTCCTTACAAAAGGACAGAGAACAATCTAAACCAATGTGAGAAAACTGTTATTCGTACCACAGAATCATTAAGGTTGGAAGAGACCTACAAGATCATCCAGTCCAACCATCAACCCCACCATGCCCACTAAATCCTGTTCCCCAGGGCCATACCTGCTCATTTTTCAACTCCTCCAGGGACTGTGACTCTACCACCTGGGCAGCCTGTCAGGACCACTGACAGGGAAGAAATTTTTCCTAATGTTAACCTAAACCTCCCCTGGCACAACTTGAAGCCATTTCCTCTTGTCCTGTCATCAGTGATGTGGAAGGAGACACCAACCCCCATCTCTCTATAACCTCCTCTCAGGTAGTTGTAAGGAGCAAGAAGGTCTCCTCTCAACCTCTTTTTCTCTAGAGTAAGCAACCTCAGTTTCCTTTGCCACTCCACATCAGACCTGCCCTGCAGGACTGGGCTTTCTTTCCAGCCCAGCAGAATGCCAGCAAGCAGTTCTTCCTTTCATTTCCTGACTTTCAGAATTTGTTTCTCTAAAGCACATGCTGATCCACACGTTCATCATAACCAGCATGTGGTGAGGTGTGGCACACAAAGACAATGTAAATAACAAGAAGGTATCGATATAAATACTCACACCACAAATACAGCATCATCTTTATGCTTTTCACAACCCCAGCTTAGTCATACAGCTGAACCACATTGTTCAAGATAAAGCACATCTTTGCCACAAAATAATAAATCATATCACATAGTGAAACCTATTTCTTGGTTACTCTGAGGCTGGGAAAGAATTCAGATGGTGTCACACTTAACCACTGATCCCACTGTGTTTTACTGCATTATTGAGGCAGCTGTCCCAGTCACAAAGCATCCTGGAGATGGGCAGGTTATTGTCACTTTGGTAACTACTGCTGAAAGATGGACTGAGTTGCTGAGGATGATGCTTTTTACCAGACTTCCTCTGATGCCACCAGTAAAAGGTTACACAGATGATAATCTTTACACATGCTGTTAGGTAATCTCTTTTCCTGAATTAAAGCAAAAAAAGCCTTATAAGGATTTCAGAACCTTCCATGAGCAATGGATTTTATCGAATCCCCTTCTTCTCAAGAAATTTTGAAGAGATTT
The DNA here is from genome assembly GCA_013397515.1 of Upupa epops. Classification (NCBI taxonomy): domain Eukaryota; kingdom Metazoa; phylum Chordata; class Aves; order Bucerotiformes; family Upupidae; genus Upupa; species Upupa epops. The sequence continues at coordinate 676,733 of VZRI01010419.1, read as the reverse complement.
ATAATGTGTTTGGTTTAGGATTGCAAAGCTACTCTACTCTCCAAGCATAGAAAGTAGAAGGCAAAGATCCTTCACTGGGCTCTGACAATAATAGTTTATGCTTTCTGCTAAATTTCTTGTAGCTTTCCTTCACCTCAGGTGACACCGCTAGTTGTTGCAACTCTAAGCTAAGTGTGGATAGAGTCAGGAAGGCAAACCACAGCAAGAGCTACAAATGCCCTCTGAATTAATCTGTTATCTCTGCTCAAATACAAGACACACTAAGCAGCCAAGCAGCTGCAGAGCTCCTCCATCCAAATCACAACTGCAACTCAGTATTGGCACTGAAACCAACATTGTTTCGATAGCAAAGGCTTAGGTTCAAAATGTTCAGAGGCTTCTGAACACATGGAAAAAGAAAAGCTTGATTTTGAAATTCATATTATGTTCTAGTCTATTCATGTTCATAAAAAACAGACTATGTAGGATTGAAATGTCTTTGCAATAAAACTGGAGATTGGCCACAATAGCAGACTTATCATGATTCAGACTACATTAAGCTCCATGATTAAACTCACCCCACAGAATTATTTCAGGCCTGTATCATTGACAGACACCGGACTGCAGCCCACTCCATTTCTGCATCCCACATGGATTATTGCATCTTAGACAGAAAGGCTTGCTTTTCAAGGGGAAAAATCCCCATGTTTTAAGAATCAGAATAAAATGTATAAACCATAGTATAATGTTGATCACTTGGCTGGAAGAGACCTTCAAGATCATCGAATCCAACCTTCTCCTAGCCCTATCATCACCACTAAACCCTGTCCACCAGCACAGCATTTATCCTTCTTTCAAACACCTCCAGAGATAGCGAACGCAACCCCCTGTTCCAGTGCCTGACAACCCTTTCAGGAAAGAAATTCCTCCTGACATCCAACCTGAACCCTCCCTGGCACAACTTAAGGCCATTTCCCCTCATCCTATCAACTGCCACTAGGGAGAACAGACCAACCCCTGCCTCTCTACAATCTCCTTTCAAGTAGTTGTAGAGAGCATTAGGATCTAAATAATAAGGATGTGGGTTTTTATCATGAAAGAAGCCTTGCATGCTGCCACAGAATGCTATAGAAAGGTTAATGCAATTACTTTTGCATATCACCATGAGGTGAAAGGTGTTAATAGGAAGAAAGGTGTGTGGACTTATTTCTTTATTGCTATACTTTGGCAGGAAGATTTAATTCTTCATTCAATTCCCTCAAGTAGAAGGACCCTAAACAAATGTATAGTATTGCCAAAAGAGCAGCCAATTTAAAAGGTACAGACTGAACAGTACTGGAATAAGTTAAATTAATGATAGGCATCTTAATTAGATTGGGTAACATCCTTTCAAGCAATAATTTACAGACAAATAACAATTACGCATGGAAAAAGAGTTGGAATTGTTATACAATCTGTAACAAATTACTACCTGAAAACGCTGGAGCTACATATATAGTTGAAGAATTACTAATGATTTCAGGAAATTCATACTTAACGGAGCAAGAACAAATAGATTTATGCAGAACAAAGAATTTGCCAGCTACTATTTTGGAATGGCAGATCAGAAATTAAGAACTAATTAAAAAATAATGACTAATGAAACAAATGAAAAACAATTTCCTGCTAAGTAAGAGTAAGCCAAGCTGGTGTTTAAAATTCAAACTAAACCCCATTAATATCTGCAAGTAGCACAGCACAAAGAGTTCTATTCAACAGCATCAGCAGAATGTTTCATTGTCTTTGAATGAACATTCAGTTATCTTGGAGGAAGATGCCTTCAAGATGCATCATTAGGGCACTGGCAGCCAAAGGCTGTTTTCCCAGAAAACTGCTCAGAATTCCTCCAACACACACGAGTTAGGAAAAAAGCAAAGCTGAATCATAAGGCAGGATGACTTGAGGAGCAAAGTCAAATGGAACAATTCAAACACCATGACTACAACCACCCTGTAATGATGTAAACTAAGGAAATAAAAGCAACTGAGCAAAACAAATGATGATTAATAAGCAGATCAACAGATCTAATCACATCTTTGTTCCACCATTGCCATCTGAAAACAATGAATAACACTGGAGAAATCCAGAAATAGCTACCCCTGAAAAAATGTCCTTCTTTGTTTCAAAGGATTCTGCAATTCAGGAAGGAATCAAAGAAAGAAAGAAAACATTTTCAACATCCCAAACCTCCAGCCAGGAATTAAACACTAATATTCCTTATCAAATCTTAATTGTCTCTGTATCGAGAGTATCACACCAAACAACAAAAGAACACTCTTGTATTATTGTTGGAACACCCTTTCCAAAGAAACTACAACTACCTGAAGGGAGGCCTCTTCAGGTCCTTAGGGACTGGTGACAGGACAAGAGAAAATGGAGTCAGGTTGTGCCAGATTTGATCTTGGGAAAAACTTCTTCTTAGAAAGAAAGGAGGCCTTGGCACAGGCTGCCCTAGATGGGGTGGAGACGCCATCCCTGGAGAGGTTCAACAAACAGGCGGACATGGTGTTTGGTGAGATGGGTTAGTGGTTTAGGGTTGTAGGGTAGATGTTTGATGATCTGGAAGGTCTTTTCCAACCTTAATGATTCTGCAAAAAATTTTGGATTTGTACACTATGGGAAATCTTCCATCACCCACTTTCCAGGAATCTTTTCCAAGGTTTGCCCAAGGAGAAGATGTGGATGTCTTTGTGGCCCAAGGACATCAATCTGAAAGAAGAAAAATTGCTGGATATATGGTAGAGTTTATAAAAATGTAACATAGACTGGCTTAACTAAAGAGGTACCTTAAATAAATTTGCCCATTACACCCCAATGCCACTCACAAACAGACAAACACAGAAACTAAGTGACCCCAGAGTCTTCTACTTGAGAACAAGATGGATGAGTTGACAGACATGACAACTTATCCTCTGCTGCTAACAAAGTAAGACCAGAAGATATCAGTTCTACACATCCATGCCTGAAGTTAAGGAAAGCTAACCATACCCACAGCAGTATGACCACTCAGAGAAAGCAGGGTACTAAGACAGACATTATTTAGACATATTTCCTAAAAGATGAACCACTGTTTCAGAGATGTCATAATCTCATCTCAAACCATCACACAACAGAAATAGGAACCAGGCAAAACAGCAAGAGCTGGAGTCCTTATGTGCTGGATTTTATTGTTAGACTGGATTTGAAATTTCAGTTGGGTTTTTAATGTAAGTTCTCTAACTGCATGATTTTCAGGAGAGCTGCACAATAACAGAATGTTCACATATAACTGTGTTTAAATGCTTTGTCTTACTTAGGGAGAAGGCATGGAAGGCACTGAGATTTTTCCAGGGAGAAGGAGTACATCACTTCCCCTTCCCCACTTCAGAGCTGTAAACACATCCTCACTGGCAGAGCAGAAAATGTGTAAGCCTGTGCAGATCTCTGAATGGCACATGGCTCTGACACAACATTCAGGCTGTTCTGGGAACTCAGGATGGAGGGAGAACTCTGGCAGAATACTTAGTTCCTGCATCATAGTTACAGCCCACGTCAACAAACAATGTGGCACACACCATGTCTGGGAAGGGCTCCTTCAGACTGCACTGGGCACTGATGCTCCTTCTCTCTGCATTAAAACAACTGAAGGTACCACAGGACGATAATAAGCAACGCCAATCATTACTCAAAAAAACCAAACCAAGTAAACCAGGACAGAAAGACTTTTTAAGAAGAGTAATTTTCTCAGGCTTCTAAAGGTCTGACAGCCTGGATGCAGAGCTCTGCAGTCTCAGAAGTGATGGGCGCATGCACCTTCAGCAGTGCTGCATTGTTCCTCTTTGTGCAATTACCCACTATGACGTGCTGCTTTATTTAGAATAAATGAGCATGCCTCCTGCTACTTTTTGGGTTTTCTGGCTTGTTTAAACAGAATACAGAATACACCCAAAAAAGACAGAAAAACAGCACTGACACCAAGGCAGGGTCTTGGATCAGTATCACACACTTTTTAAAGAAAGCAATCTAACCACCAATTCAGATTGAAAGGTTCTCTTTAAAGCCCTGTAGTTATCAGTTATTTGTTCACTGTACTAATAAAAGAGCTCAAGAGATCATCTGTGGCAATGTTAGGGCTGTTAGGAAACTAGACAGCTATAACCAGGGACGACCAGGAGGAGGTTTTATTTAACGTATTGTACATTATCATTCATTTGCAGTTGTAATTCAATTCCAAATTATATTAACAGACAGATCATTATCTTGATTCAGAATAGATTCAGCTGCCCATAAGGAAAAAATGCTTCTCGTCTATGTACCTACAGATAATTCCAAGAAATAAATAAAATGGGAATTTAACTTCTACCAGATACTGATTCCTATTTGCAAGTAACAGAGCTGATAGTATTTTGTGCTATGATATTTTGCTCAGCTCTGGATTATCTCCTACTTACCACCTCTTACACACATGAAATCAAGTAGAAAAAAGTCATTACACTTCCTTAAACACATTTTTAGCCTTCCCTCCTTGGCGTACATGAGCACCAATTGAGTGTGCTCAGTGGACAGACTTTACAGCTAATACTAGGATTGGCCTAATACCGATGCAATTAAACATGATTGCACAGTTTCTGCTGGAGGAAAGTAGTTATGTTACCAGGTAAAGAAGTTTAGGAGGGAGGAAGAACTGTAACTCTCACTACCCAAATCAGCTACAAAAAAATGTGAACTAAAAGCAAGCAGTTCTAGAATGATTCACCACACCAGAGATGCAGCAGAGATCAGATGTAACCAGGCTGTAGGCTTATCCTGGGATCCTTTTTTTCAGCCTACTATATGTAGGCGGACAAGTGGTTTTGCATAGCTAACTGACTGTGGTCAATTATTCAGTTATTTATAGAAGATCATTAAGAAAAATGGACAACAAAATTTCCTCTTCATTACATTTACCAGCCATTTCATCTTGAGCAGCAATGTCAGCGGTTTCAGCCACTGAGCTGCCATAAAGAAACTGACACCTGAGAACATTCACTAAGAATCAGACAGAGAAACAAATTGATGTGGTCCTTCTGTTAGTAGCCACCACCCATGGTATTTCCTTCCATCAGCTTAAGTACTCCTACGGGGTGCTGCACTGTGCACTGTAAGACTGATTTTACAGTAATGCTGTGAGGCTATTTCCAAAAGCTTTGTTTAGAACCACAAGTTATCCTGAGTGTTTCAGCTATTGAAATTGCCTGGATCTCCCCAAACACTGAGTGTGCAGAGAGAATTGTGCAGTTCCCATTAGGCTACTGAGAGACATCTCTTCAGAAGAGAACATTTCAGTACTGCGTCTTCAAGTTGAGTTTAGCTTGTTATAACCAGGTTTCAGGAAACACACTGCACACAACCAATGGGCAATTTGGGTTGTTTTAGTACGTGATCACATGTAACTGCTTTGGTTTTCCTAGCAGCTTCTTCTGCAGGAAATTACAATTGCTGCATTGTGTTGTACAGCACAAAGTTGTCCATCAAACACAACTGTGCTTCTATAGAAACAACTAGCATCCTTTAAAAGGTGAAGGTAATACACTAAATAAGCCCAGAACAGAATATTTTAACATAGAGGGATTTATTTTAAAGGAGTATTTTCAGCCTGAAATTCTAAACAGCCTTATGTTGGATTCATTAATTTAGTTTTCCTCCATAGATAATTTTTCTCAATTTCAAGCCATTTGGTTCTTATTATTCATCACCACTGCACAACATGAAAAAACTCAGCATGATATGAACACTGGTCAGTCACAGAGTCATTCATAACTGGACTGGCTGAGTGAACAAGGACTGTTTGGTCCGAAGAAAAATAAGACTGAGGGGAGATTCTATTGTGTCTGCAACTACCTGAAAGAAGGGTGTAGAGAAGTGGGGGTTGGTCTCTACATCTACAAGTGATAGAACCAAAGGAAATGGCCTCAAGTTGTGCCAGGGAAAATCTTGGACACTAGAAAGTCTTTCTAGAAAGTCATCAGGCCTTGGAACAGGCTGCCCAGGGTGGGGACTGGATCACCATCCCTGGATGCGTTTAAAGTTGTGTAGATCTGGAGTTTAGGGGCCTGGACATGTGGTGGGTTGGAGACAGCCAATGATCTGACTTAGTGATCTTAAAGGTGTTTTCCAACCTAAACAATTGTATGATATGCAGGCAAATTCATATAACAGTAAACCCCATATACTGAAACCCTTTTTTGTACAAGCAGAAAGCCCTGCACACAGAAAAATGCTTTTGCAAACCTTCAATTCCTTCAAGTACTTTGATGGTTAGAAAGCAGGTGCAGAGAGTTTTTCTGAACCCTGCCCACTTTAGAGCCTAAGCAGCCAAGGCTATCTTGACAAAGGAATCAGTGCTATTATCCAATGGCACTTGAGGAAGCAGTTTAGAGGATTCAGAACAGCTAGAAGCAGAAGTGTTTTCCTTCAATTGTCATGTACCCTCTTGCCAAGCTAAACTTGAGTATTGTGTTGAGCGTTTTAATTCCAGCGAGGAAATGCCTGCAGCACCTTCGGCACTGAAATGATTCTGTTCACTAAGCACTCTTATGATAACTGCAGTACTTTCCTTTTAGCAGAAGTTTGATGTTTTCTTTCCAAAATACTGGTGGACAGAAACCCTATTTGTCAAAAGAAATGTCTGAAACATCCCACAATATATCCAAGTGAGTATTACAAAGGATTCTAGGTGATACAAGAAATGAACTGTAGAGCCCTGCTCCCACTGTAGCAGCCAAATAGCAGGAAGTTTCTTGGGAAAACTAAGTGAATATTTTTTCTAAAGTTGGTCTCAATACTGCAAGTGTATTCCAGTGGCTGAAGTCGTCCCCACACAGACATGAAACTCCAATGGTGTTAGACTCATTGCCTCCTACCAGACCTGGAATGATTCCAAGGGGTAGGAGGATAGTGCTACCACCTGGCCTGGAGACTGGCCAAACTGCAAGCAGCTACATGTCAGTATCTCTTCAGGGAGCAATCTTATCTTTCCCCTGTAAAAACTGTCCAAGAAAGTGGAATTATGTGCAAACAAAGCTCAAAGAGGCAGATACTCCCAACCTTCCCTAGTTCTCTACTGAATAAACTGGAATTAGGGAAGAGTAGGTTTGTTCAGAAGTCCATCAAGTAGGAATAGTTGGAGCAGCTAAGATAGTGTTTATCAATTTAAACATTTGAAGAGCGAGCAGCAACAGACTGGCTTCTGAAGTAAGCAAAAATCTTAGAAATGCAAGTTTATCTAGCAGCTTTATGGGAACTTGCCCCAGTTACGATCAGAAGAATCTGTGTCCTGCTAACACACTGAGAAAAAGAGATGCAGACTACATATTTCAGAAAGGGAAGCTGCAGCAACTGCAGTGGATCTAGATGTTAGCTGCATTAACACCGAAAAGAAGTAACATAGAGAAGCTTGCAATCACATACATTCCCTGATGAATGCATACCATTGCATACATTCAACACTGGACTTAAATAAGTGTTCTCATAGAAGATTTTTAAACTCTTAAATTTTTGAACTTTCTGATGAAGAACTGAGCCTGTTTGAACATACTGTGCAAACAGGGAAATTAATGTACTGTCATGACCTGCTCAGGCATTCATTTAAAAAGTAGGTAAGGAAGGTAATATTAACCCTGAATCAACACAATAAAATCTCGAGCAAATCAGGTTCTTATAAACAGTAACACAAAATCCTTGTTTAGCCTGAACATTACTTGAAAGACATTAAAATCGAAAAAAACCCACGGAGAAATGTTTTAATAGCCAGTAGTATATGCCCTGCTCCTGTGACTGCACATTCAAACCAAAGTGCTGTGACACGTAAGAGAATTCTGCACAAGACTTGCAGAGAGAGACACTCATCTGTGGCAGTCAAAGAAGCCTGCAGCAATCTGAAGACTCATCCTTAACTACCCTGAATAGCCAGCATATTTTTCCACGGCAAGGGAACAGCTTGTCTCTCAAATCACCTTTCCCCACACGCTCAAGAACTGCTCCCCAATTAGTTTTATACCCATGGATGAAGAGAGAAAACCTGAGATAGTCCTCACTAGTTTCTGCATGTCAAGGACAAAGAAGCCTTCACACACCTTTCTTTTCTCACCAGCAGCAATGCCAATTCAGAAGAAAAATATGTTAAGAAGTTGAACAGCTAACAAGCTGGAACTGTAAATGCTGAGATACTTAATACAGAGTTAGGTTTAGATCCATGACCTGTTGCTATAACAATTCATTACATCTGCTTCTGCTTGTAACAAGAACACACTGTCCTTATCTTCAAAATTAGTAGAACTTCTTGAATTAACAAGTGTAGTCTACCTTAGTCTGAAGATGTGAACTTATGCAGGCAGACTAAGGGAAGAAAAGTATCTGTATTGTTAACCCTTTCCATTTCAACTTTCATAATAAGCCTTTTAATGCTGTTCTGCCAATCTGATGTGAACAAAAGACTGATTTGAGATGGAATTACCAGATAGCTGAATAACAGCTATTTTCTTTCAAGGAGGGCAAAGTCCAGTACTTCCATTCGGCCCTAGGACCCCTCTGATCATTAATAAAATAGTAAGCATATTAACCTCCATGGAAAGAGCAGAATGGCGATGACCTATATCCAGTCCCTGAAAACGGCCTAGGAGAAGGCTGAGACAGGAACAGGCTGCCTAGAGAGGAGGTGGAGGCTCCATCCTTGGAGACATTCAAGGTCAGGTTTGATGGGGCTCTGAGCAGTCCGGTCTAGTGAGTGATGTCCCTGCTTGTTGTAGGAAGGTTGGACTAGATGACCTTTGGATGTCCCTTCCAACCCTGTGAGTCTATTATCTAGCCCATGGATGTCCCTTCACAACCATATGATTCTCTTATCTAGCCCATTCTTTTTTAATTTAGAAGGTAGACTAGTTTTGTTGTACATTTTACACTCTAGATGTTGAACATGAACACAGAACCTTTTCCAGCACCTTCTAAAGCTTGGGGATTTTGAAAGTTACCCTAGAAAGTAAGTTACGAAGATCTGAGAAACAGAATTGCCAAATCAGCACTATAGGTCTTCTAAAAGTAGGTATAGAAGAAAAGCCTGTAGGCATTATACATGGATTTCAGCCAGTCCCGAAATATTCAAGTCCCCAGATGACTTTTTTCCCCAATGGCATTAGCTAGAGAAGCCAAACTTTAATTTGCATTAAGAAAACTTCCCTGGAGTCACAAAACAAGAGATATATCTGCACTGAGTGTAATCTTTGAAGAGTTATACTGTAGACCAGCTCCTTCCAAGAGTTCGTCTGCGTAAGAAAAACTCACACACAAAAAAGGTGAAATGAGTGTCAGGATTGTGTACCCTTCTACTCAAACATGAACAGCATTTTGCATCATTTTTCCTCAAAAGTCTATTGTGAAATATTTACGGAAAAAAAACCTCTGCCTTATTTTAATGGCAAAAAAAAGAACTTTGTTAATTCAGTAAATGCCTACTCAGGCTCTGAAGAATGTGTAGTATTCAACCACAGATCTTTGTAGTGAACAACAAGCCCAATGATTCTGGTTGCCTTACACAAAGTTCCAGGAATTCTTTGTCATGAAAGAACATAAATACATTTTCTCTGCAATATGAAAATAATATTTGATTTAAAGATACATCTCGCGGAGGCCAATCTTGACATAACCTAGCTTAAATATAAACAAGTATTTTCACATTATTGAGCACATTTTTGTGACTTCATGACCAATTCAACTGGCTTCTTGCTCCTCAATTACTATTCTTTATACCACTAAGTAGATACAAAGCACTGATAGAATAAGGGAAACCAAGAAAAGCCTCACCAGATTTTTCACTCAGAAATCAGTACTCTTGTTTATACCAATTATTATGGAGCAAGAAAACAAAATGCATTTCCATGGGAAACTGGTCAGATCATTCTTGGACTCCTCCTCGAGCAACATATGCTGGCATAGAAAGAAATTTCATGTCTTTCGCATTCCTTGTATTAACTTCTTAGTCAAACTCTTCATTCTGAGGCCTTTAAAACTAATACAAGTAGTTAATTCTTACCATTTTAATGTCTAATAAAGAATGTGTAAGGATACAGGTGGTGCCAAATTAAGTTTGTTTTACTTGAAATTCTGCAGTAATGGAAGTAATGCAAAGCAATTTTTCAGTAGCCCCCTTGCTCTCTAATATTACAGCGGCAGCTAGTGACAGCTACAAGGGTTTGAGGATCATAGAATCATTAGGGATTGGAAAGGACCTCCAAAGATCATCTAGTCCAATCTCCCTGCCACAACAGGATCACCTAGGCCAAGTTGCACAGGAAGAGATCCAGGCAAGTCTTGAACATCTCCAGAGAAGGAGACTCCACAACCCCGCTGATGATAACTTCCCTTTATATTTTAGACAGAACACAAAACCAATGAAGTGTTTGCAGTGGTAACAAACACTGAGTTTGACTTTTGATTACAATATGTGGAGAACTCAAAGAAAAACACAACATGAGAACTAGCAAAATTCAACTTCAGCTCTTACTCCTCTCAGCAACTGAAGCCCAGGCAACATTACATGCAGTAAACTGGTTTCAGATCATAGGAAAGAGCTGGGAGCTTTCTATGGTAACTTTCTTCTCATGCTGCACTTGGTATACATGAAACTATTCTCTGTGTACTTCAGAATGGATCTTTTCTTTTAATTTGTCTATCTTATAATTATGAAAAACAACAACAAATAAATAAAAAAATCTATAAGGTTCTAAGACCAAAACCGGCCTCAATATCTAGCTCCTCTGGTCTACAGGCAGTAAAAACATGCATCTGTCTTGTTAAAACAAACATGGGACATGGTCTAGTGGTCATGGAAGTGTTGGGTTGAAGGCTGGATTTGATGATCTTAGAGGTTTTTCCAACCTTAATGATTCTGTTCATAATAACAAATTACTGCCCCCCAAATTTTTAGGTAGCTTAAAAATTAAAATGATCTAAAATCTCTTTTTTAATAAGGCAAGGTAACATTACCACTTTCAGAACATCGGGTGCCATAAAAGGGGTTTTAACCAGCTCCAAATACAGGACAAAATAGAGTTGTTCACTCAAGTCCTGCCCTTTTCTACTTGGGTTGCAAATGGTTCTCTGCATAATAAATAGATATGGAAGAGTGTGCACCTGGAGAAAGAACAAGACTTCAGTTCTCAGACTGAAATTGTGTTGACTCCTGGTTGTGCAAGCTGTGTATCTTCAATGAGGTTGCAGTAATGCCGGAAACATTTCCTCATGAATTCAGTCCTTATTTTCCCAAAGCCGTCTGCATTATTTATTTACTTACTTTAAGAAAGGCTTCTCAAAAGAGATTTCACATTCAGTAGAATTCTAGGCCTCTTCTATCCTTCCTCAAGCTAAAAATACTCCATCACTAGAACTATTGTATGAAACTCTTAGATGCCTTCTGTTCCAAGTGAGACCACAGTCCCTTACATACAAGATCCTCTTACACATTAGATAGGTTGTCTATTAGAAGTGCTCTAATTTGTTTTGGTTTATTTTATTCATTGCTTCTAAATGCTAATGCTAAAGCCTTGAGTGCATTCAGAAAAGGAATGAAAAAATTTTACGGGAATCTTTTACAATTTGTGGGCCAACAGTGAACAACGAGGATGCATATTGTCTTACTGCCAGAGGACACAACATGGCCTTGCTGCAAACAGACTCGAGTGACTGGATTTCCTTCTTTTGACTTATTTTGCAAAACAATCTGTTTGCATTCATAGGGTAAAATTACAGAGGAGGGAGCACAAGTAGCTTAATCATACTTGGGTGTAGTAGTCTCACCTTTTAATAGGATCATGACCATTTCCTACTATGATCTTTGGTCATAATCTTCCTGTAGTTGCTTAATGCAGGTTTTTAAAACATATGTACTTTCACAAGTTATGCTTGTTCAAGTCCAAGGACACAGCAAAAAACAAAGAGGAGTATCACAAAGCACAGACAGCATCTTTTGGTTTCTGTAGTAATTCTGAAGAGTTATCAAACCAATGGGCAATATAAAGATAACAACAGATACAAAAATACATAGAATAGTCAGTAAGACATTTCCAATCTCAGTGCAGACTTGTATCTTACAAAAGGTTATCAACAACTTTGTGCATCCCAATTTCAGATAAAACTTTGACACTTTTCAATTTCCAATAGAAAGGAAAAGACAATTACATGTGCTAGGCAAAGAATGAATACAATTCCTACTAGTTGCACCTCCAGTTCTATGACAAATCCGTTTCTTTGATAGTCAGAGCCATTAAACAGAATATAAACTTGGTTTACTTTCCTGTTTCACTCTCCAGTTACAATTCTAATCACCATTAGCCATGCCTGTCTCTGTGATTGGCTCTTTTTCATCAGATACATTGAGCTGTAGAGATAAAATTACAAAATTTTCTTCTCAATAGCAATGGCCCCTGATCTATTACAAAACCCAAACTTCCATCTCTAAGCAACTGATCTCTTAGCAACAAGAAGCACCTGCATAAAAGATGCTACAGACAGTGATCACCAGAAAATCTATGCAGCTCTTTCAAAGGAGCACATCACTGACAAAGCTAATACTCCTCACCCCTCACCGGTAAAAATCAGGAAGAAGAGGACAGAGGTAAAGTCTTAATTCATCTTCTAGTATTTTTCTTCAAAGTGTGTGATAGGACATGCTGGAAATGTTTATTTGTTTTTACATGGGAAGGATGACTTCTGAAGCTGCTTTGATCCAAGTTACTGTAATTAACGTTATGTCAGTAATTTGTCACGATCGAAACAGAATTATTTTGTAGTGAGGTTCTGTACTCTAGGTATTACAATAATGTTATATATGTTGTAAGTACTCTACAAAGTTTCTTTTTAAAAAAATGCACTGTGGTCTCCAATTTCATTGTGTCTACTCTAGAGTTTGCTCCATTCACCGCATTTCATGCTGAGATGGGTACTGTGACAGAGTTAAGGTAGAATACAGAGCACGTAAAGGCACTGCTGACTGCTGTTCATATACAGCAGGGTAGAACTAGTTGGAAAGTGAGTGAAGGTTTCTTGGACAAACCAACACTTGCCACAGCAGAAAAAAAACTTGATGATGAGTGAGGTTAAAAAATCAAAGATCATCAGGCAGAAGCAGTCTGGAGCTGACCCAGAGTACTAGTTTTTTTTCTCTCATAGCTTGATCTCTGTGCTTCCTGCAGAAAAGCATTGCTTTTATTCATCTTAGTTAATTATTATTTCTGATTAATAAAGTACTTTGCAGCAAGAAGCGTTCGGGAACAGTCATGCATTCTTCCTTAGTCTTGTTTTTTTCAAATACCCAGATACATTTTCCTCAGGATTCATTTGTGGGAAAATACTTCTTATTTATAGAGAAAAAAATGTCTAAGAAATTAATTTACATCTCTTAGAGTGGTACTGTCTCTGTCAACTAACTTTTTGCTCTGAGTTAGCAGAAGTATTTGCTAGCAATAAATGTACTACAGCAGAGATGATTACAGCAGAGAGAGCTGAATTATCTGCCAATTGAGAATAGTAGCTATACCAAGAAAACTATCCTCATATAGGTCTGCTCTGCCACAGTCATAACAAGGAAATCTGATTCAGAGTGTGTTACAGAGAAATGGCAGTTGTCAATCCACAACTCCTTTTCTGATTGAGTTAATGTGAATGTAGGGTGTTCTTAAGAAACCTTGAAATAGGCAGTAAAGCAATTCTTAGCAGCACTGCAGAAGTTTACATATCTCCACAGCAATTTGAGATGGCTTTCAGGCATTGACAGACCTCTTTTTCTTCAGGAGATGTATGCTTCAGATGAAACCTTTCCATCATCTAATGTGGGTAGTACTTTACATGGACATTATCTTGTTTCCTAAGCAACAATGAACCCTTTAATGATAGGAACTAAAGCTGCCAATTTATTTTTCCAAATCATACAATTAAAACCTCAGAAGAGGACAGAGTCCAAATTTGAATTTCAGATCATTCTTCTGAAAGAAAAATCACTGTATAATTACAGATTGTTCAGAAAGCAGGAACCTTACTGCACAGTCCTTTGGGAAGTACATAGTGTACCTTGCCTCACATGTCCACGCTATATAAATAGCTACAAAGAAATAGTATGGACAGAATGCAGACAGAACATTAGCAAAGTTTTAGTTACACAGATGAGGTTATCAGCCTAACTCGTGTTCACTGTAAGCAATCGTGATTTGACAACTGGCTAGTTATTTTGGAGGTTTAACACTCTAGTGGCAAGTGGTTTATACTTCATTTAAACTCATCCTCTGAAGACCAGTTGGGACATCTGAAGTGGCTAGCAATTCGTAGAAGGATACATTTGATTTAAGACTTTCACTGGCTAGACCCAGGGCAGCATCCAAACCAACTAGTCAGTATATTACAAATTTTGGGAGCTTACTCAGCTCCAGCAACATAAAAGCCTCCTTTAGTCATTTCAGCAACAATTTATCATCGTAGGCAGTACCTGGTTATATGTCTGCACATCTGACCTTCAACATCAATGATCATTAAAAGGATCCACTATCTTTGTAATGTTTAAAGGCAGAACTTAGAGCTCCACTGTACCAGAAAAATCTTCTACATATAGATTGCAAGGGGAAAAGCAACCTGTAGGATACCTATTTGAACACTACCTTGCAGAAATTATAGCTCCATGCTCATTGTAGTGGTTCCAAATGGCTCCTTCGTGATACCTAAATGTGTGTGTAAGCGACTCCCTGTTTTATATGTGATGACTTCTGATTTAACCCAAGAGATAGCTCAGTCAGTGACTTGGAATGACAGCACAAAGATGGTGAGTTCACAGAATGAATGTTGCACCCACCATGTAAAAGCAAAGAAAAGAGGCATTGCTTTCACTATAGTTATCCAAAAAAGTAATACAATTCAAATAAAGTCTACATTTACTGAAGATAGTTTAAACTTCTTTGTTTCCTTGTCAATCTGCATTGGCCAGTTAAGTCCTAGACACAAGCTATTCTGGTGCTCAGAGAACAAACTGACCAGACAGATTCCAAATAACAGCAATGTCGTCATTTACAACAGTGCTGCCACTCCAGCATTCTCTGCACTTTGCAAACTTAAGGTACACTTAGATCAGGGGGGGAGGCAAGAAACTGAGTTCTGGAGCCATCAGGAAAGATTAAAAAGTCAATTATTATTTAAAGATGTACATGAGCCACTGGTGCCACCACTAACCTATGAAATGTGCTTCTGCATATTTGTTAAGCAATGATGTGGGCCACTGAGACAGATCCTATTGAGCTGTGAAATGGGGTAACACATAAGAATTCTCACTAAAATTAAGAAAACTGCAATTCTAAATAATAGCAGTTACAGTCTTTCTTATCTTGCAGCACACACGTGTTCCTTGAACACTGACTGCATCACGGATATGCTCTGCATTTCTCTCACTTCTCTCTCACTTGCCCTCTGACACATCAGCCACCTCCTCCTTTGCTTGTGAAGAGCCCCTTTTAGAGTGCCAGTATGATCAGTATTAAATTCCCACTTCCAGTCTTCTGCTAGGAGTTGTCACCTCTTCCTTCCCTCTTCTTACACCTCTAACCTAAGCAATAGATAAATTTGTCAGTGGCATTTAGAGTAGAATTCACTGTATGGAAGTGGTACTGGATTATTTTACTGGGGTACAATACTCAGTTGACATTGATAGAACGCATTTGCATAGTAACTGGATGTGATAGTCCTCTACTAACTACACGGATTCTAGCCCACTACTTGAACTCTAGAGACACAGTACCATTTCTGTATGATGCATAATTTATTTCTTTACTAACACAGACAGTGTGAACAGAGCTTTAACTAGAATAAAAGAGGCTACCACAGTTGTTCTTTAGATGTATTTAGATATATTGATTTCTTTACTTTACTGAGAACCCTATCATAGTTCATCACGTCATCTTGTGCAAGAAAACATTTAACAGAACCTAGAATTTTCTCACAGTGCTTTTAGTCCAAATTTAAAGATCAGTAATCTAAAGGGCCCTCTGCTGGCAGATGCTTTCCCAGATGTTACAATTCACAATCACTACCCAGTGAAACAATCTGTCCACATCCGTCTTGTCACATCAGCACTTCCTTATACATGACATTAAGAACCAACAGGTGCTTTCATCAGATACATGCTGCAACTGAGCAAGAACAGTGACAGCTTTTTCATGCTCAGTGGGTGCTCTAGCTTTGTTTAATTTCTAAACGAATTCAGCCTGTTCAGTGACTACTTACTATCAAAATTTACTCAGCTGAGTTTCTATGAAGAGCAATTTACTTCATGGCTACAAGCAGGATGAGGACTTCAGCTGAAATATAGCTAGTGTTACTTTTTCATGGGCTTAGCAATTAAAAAAAAACATTACCAAGGCTTAACATAAGCACCTACATAATTCTCTTCATAGGGAATATAAAACTACTGTACAGGCACAGCAAAACACCTTGGAAATGAAAAAAAACCAACAAACCAATGACCATCAGAGCCAACCTGTGACAACGAAGTACAAATTTCATCCAGATGATGCCTTTGGCTTTGTTTAATACAATGATACCACAAAAAGCCCTCTGCTTTCTGCTTTAATGGGATACCGAAGCAGAAGACAAAGAAGAAAGTCCTTGCTGAAAGTAGACTGCAACAAAAAGCTTCCTATAAAGTAAACATACCCTTCAATTTTGAAATATTGTCACAGAGAGAAACAGAACAAATCTCTTCTTATTTATTGTCAGAGAAGCATTAAGAAGGTGCTTTATTAATAAATTACTGTGCAGACACAAGAATTATCTTTGTGTAATTATGCGAGTTTCCATAATTCATTAAGGTACTCTCACCTCCCATGATTTAAGTCAAAAACATACAAAACAGCTTTGAAGGAATTCTGCTCTCCCCATGCATAACACACTTGTCATTTTGCTTGGCTTTTCTTTCCTATGCTAAATGCTGGTTACTGCATCAAAAAACTATGGTACCAGGCAACCCTTGATTTTGTTGTAGTTAACACTACATTTTTCAAAGTATTTAGCAGAAGAGCCATAAGAAACATAGCACATTATATCGTACTCAAAGGCCAGCAACAAGAACCTGGGGTACACTCTAACCACATCATGAAAAACTACCACAGGTATTCTGAAAATTCAAGGCCTCTGGCAACACAGGCATGCAGGGAGCAAAAAGAAGAAGTCACAGAGATAAAAGAGAACTCATTCAATGCTTACACCTAAGCTGAAAGTTTAATTTCTTGTGTTTTGATTAGAAATTTGCAAGGAGTAAACCTCACTATTGGGCAGCCAAGTCAATATCAGAGATAAGAGGTCTGTCAGCCAAAGTATTCAAAACTATGCTTCAACATCAAGGTCAGAAAATCTATGTTATTTCCAAACAAAAAGGGGTTCTGCTGCATGTCTGTTTTGACTTGTGATGTAGCTTCTTCTGGCAAATAGTCCCAGCAGCCACTCATAAAATGAAGCTACATCAAGTACTAATTTGCTCATTTACAAGACCTACAGAAGAGCTGAGAAGTACAAACTAAAGCTGAATATACCCTTGAGGTATTAAAAACTGCCTCTTTTTCCTTTCTCTCTCTTTAAATCAAAGTAAAAATCTCTCGGAGAAGATGGTACTGGAGACTCTGAATCCAATGCACTACAACATCACCAGCCTAGTACCGGATACAATGCCAGTGGCCACAGTGCCCATTCTCATTCTTATGTGCTTTCTGTTTCTAATATGGAATCACGAAGAAACTTCGTCAATACCAGGTAAATTAACTTTTGCTATGGTATCAGCTAAAAGCTGTCAGAGTATTTTGTTTCTTTGTTTCTCAGATTTAAGTGAGAAAGTAATGTTAAGTAGTCATTGTATGCCTACAAAAGTCACTAAGAGTCAATTTAAATAGGACTGCTTTTATGCTAGAGAGATAATCATACAAACTCTAGACATTCATATTTTCACATGATTTGTAAACTGCCTTCTACATGTTTTCAATTTAAATAGACTTTTCTTTAGAAAGAAACTGCTACCTAGGAAACTATTCAGACTTCAGTATCTTATCAAATTTTCTCTATATTTCTTTGGCACTGAAAACCCTCCAGAAATGAACAACATCAAACGGTTTCCTTTTTTAGAGAGCTCCTTCTGTAATGTTTTGGGAACTTACCATAGGCCATTAGCCTGCATTTCATTAGATGCAATGACCTCCTCCACAAACAAGCCATCTCACCGAAGGGCTCGACAAGATTAATCCTAAAGCAAAGCAGTGGCACCTGAATGAAATTCTGAGAAACATCCCTGCCCAACGTCCTTTAACATGTCAAGCTCTTTAAAAGTTGAAAAACTGGGGAAAGTAGTAGCAGAAGGTTATGCTTTCTATTTGAGTGCTTGACTGGATCAGCAAGAAGACAGAACTAAACTAATATGCTTTAAAGGCTCTTCTCAGTGTAATCCAGTGTTAGGACAAGGGCTAACAGGTGTCAGCTGGAACATTGGAGGGGTAAGAGGTATCAGCTGTGAGGATCCACATGAATACAAGAAGAATCTTCTTCACATTGAGGTTGATAGATTGGAGTTCCTTGCAATTCCTAACATTCTGGAGTCAGTAAAGTTTACAGATATTTAAATAATTCAGGGTCTTGCAATTCCTAGTAGTAAGCAGTGAAGCTGGAAGCAGCGTCCAAATTCTTGAACAATGCAAGACTTTGTTTGTTTTCTTCTATGGAATCAGATTTGATTATGAGACAAAAGGGCAAATTTAACTTCCCCCAAAAATGGAAACTTCCTTTTAAAAGTATTTGAAGACAAATTCTCTCCTGCTGTCTCCACTTGCCATTTCTCATTTTAAGAGGACTATTTAGTGCCATGTTACAGCAGAGGGATTTGTTTGAAAGCTTTGTTGACTAAATACTTATTAATCTGTTCTTAGCCCCTACTGAGCCTTTTTTTCCCAAGTTTATAGCGGTAAAGTATTTTTTCCTTTAAATAACTATTTTGTCACTCTAGTATAAATGATTAATAGAGATGTAATTATGTTTAATCACATCAAAACTATATTGACTTCAACAAATTCAGCCAAGATTACTTGAAGTATTTGTTACAATTAAGGGAATAAACCATATATGTATTTTGTAGAGAATTTATTCTAATATTTAGCCATTGCACCTCTAAATATAATCAATCCCAAAGCAGCAGTTGTAGAAAGTGATTAGTTGTGTGAGCATTGAAAGGACTACAGGTTCCCACAGATACTAGAAGTATATGCTTGTTAGTGAGCACTGCTGACAGCTAACATTTCTTATCTCACTTCTTAGGGCCAGGATACTGTATGGGCATTGGTCCCCTCATTTCACATGGGAGATTTCTTTGGATGGGAGTAGGTAATGCCTGCAACTACTACAATAAGACATACGGAGAATTTGTGAGAGTCTGGATCAGCGGTGAAGAAACATTTATAATTAGCAAGTAAATCCTTCTTTTTCTGTCCTTAATAATCCTTTTCCATATTTTTACAACCTCTTTGCTACTTTATTTTCTAAAGCAGAACTGAAGTTATTAGTGCAAGGATTATCCTAACAAACCTTTTACTTTCTGCTGTTCACAGGCAATTTCTAATGTGTTCTTTTTTCTTTAAAGACTGCTATTGAAGTTTATGTGAATTCTCTCATTTTCTTCCTGGAAAGGAAGATCACATGCTGTGGCTAAATCCTAGAAAATGTTTACAGTCTCTTTCACTACCCCATTTAATACCAGGATTACACACTAACCTAGATTGACTCCAATACAGAATTAAGCCAAATTTTAGTTTCCTGTGCTCTTAAGCTTCTCCTCAAAAGTAGAGTAATTCTTGAAGATGACAGCTGCAATTCAGCAAGTTAATTAAGCCAATACAGCATTGTAGGATTAGGAGTAATTCCACTTCAAGTAATAGGAATACTCACAGGTTTAAATTCTGCACAGTATTAAACAAAATGCTAAAACAGAGCTTATTATTTTTTGTGCCCTAGTGCTGTCTTCTCACACATGAGTTATTCCATGAAAAAACACAGTAAAACATTTACTATACCAATTGATAAAGGATTACAACCAATATCAATCAATCCATACTTAGCTCCCATTGCATAAAAGTTTTTGAAAGACAATATAGTGTAGAAGATTTTAACAGAATTCACCATGTGAAGCAAATCAGCTTCATCTTTGTTTTTTATCTCTGTAGAAAGAGGTGATCATGACAGGCAAACTATTTAAGTTTCTATTCTCTCCCTAGTGTCAGGACAAGAGGAAATGAGGGCAAGTTCTACCAGGGAAAAAGCTTCTTCCCAGAAAGAGTGGGGAGGCCTTTGGCACAGGCTGCCCAGGGAGGGGATGGAGGCACCATCCCTGGGGGGGTTCAACAAATGGGGAGACATGGTGTTTCAGGAGACGGTTTAATGGCTGGGGGTTGTAGGGCAGAGGGTTGGACTTGATGATCTTGACCGTCTTTTCCAACTTGAATGTCTCTTTAGTTCTAAGTATTGCAAATACCGATTAATGCACTAGAATGTTCCAATAGTGTCAAATGCTATGAACTCTTCCTGCTGTCTTCCATTTTCTGCCCTATAACCTATCAGAAACTTATCAGGGCACAGACAAACTATGCCACAGCTGCATCAGACTTTACATTCAAGGGCTCACTTTCCTTCAGACATTTTTCCACTTAAAAGCATTAACTGCATTAACTGTATGTGGAAAACTAGTATTTTTTTTCTTGATATAATCACATAGAACAGTTTTAGGTGGATCGTAAATTCACTGCAAAAGTAAACATAACTGAGCTCTGTAAAATCAATGGCACCTGAATTTTTACCATCAAATCTAACGGTACTGAGATGTCAGCTCTCAGAGTCATGGCTGCAGCAGACACTCTTTTAGAGGACTTGATGAAATAGTTTCACAAGACAAATCTGCTTACACAAGGTCGTAAGTCAAAATCCTCCCTTAAAACATTTTTATGGATCTCCTGTGTAGATGTGTGAAATAGAAGGATGCAAAATGAGCATCCTGCACCTTTCCATTCCTGTCAAAATTCCACACTATCTTTGCACGTTCACTGAAATTACATATTATGTTCTTTGACACGCAGGGAAATTTAAAGGAAATTATAAAAGAAAGCAGCTGTAAGGAAGTCTAGGAAAGAAAGGATATGCTGAGTTCCTTAGAAGCTTGGACCTGCAGATAAAAACCTCTCTAGTTTTACTCTAAACCTTAATGCTGCTGAAATCAGTAGCAAAAGCCATATTTTCATTGGTGACTGAAAAAATAAATCATATCCATGTAAGATGCCTGGGAATTGTTCCACAGAGTATGCTACACAGTAAAGAAAGTAGTGTACTGTTTCACTTCCATCTCTGTTCTGATTTTCTTTCTTTCTGTTGGATTCCATTTGGTTAGGTTTTCATCACCCCTAAACTGCTTGCTCCCTCCAACGTAAATTTTATCTCAAGACATTAATGCTGGTCACAGCCTGTAGAAATAAACTTTGTCAATTGTGAAAATAATTCTGCATATCACAGATTGCCCTAACGTGCCTTTTTGGAAATATTTATCTCACAGACATCATCCTATGATGCTGCTGCATATTTAACTGCTGCGTATATATCTGTACCTTCTGTATGCCTCAGGGAATGATGAAATAGCAAAGAAAATACAGCTGTAATTTAGTCCACATCATGATGAAGTTATCAACTGTCAAATATTTTATACAATATCTATTGATACTGGCTATTACCTGAGTGTATATCTCTCATATAGCCACGTGTCTGTGTACAAATGCTATTCAGGTCAGTATCTTTTGGGAAGAATTTGCATTTTAACTTAAATTTTAAATATTAACAGAAAAATTATTGCTATGATTGCGGGCATTTATAGTCAAGACTTGTTACTATGTAAAACGAACATCACTGATGTCAAGCTACAACTGTAAAATGCCAGACTAAAAATTCTGTGTCCAATCTAGGAAACGGGATTTTTGTTCTGAGCATTTTAATTCACCTCTTTCTTTCCCAGATCTTCAAGTGTGTTCCATGTAATGAAACACTGGCATTATGTTTCTCGATTTGGGAGCAAGCTTGGACTACAGTGCATTGGCATGTATGAAAATGGGATCATATTTAACAACAACCCAGCCCACTGGAAAGAAATTCGCCCTTTTTTCACCAAAGGTAACTGACTGAGTGTACACAGATGTACTGCTGCACTGCAGCACACAGCCTACCTTTTCTGAAATGCAGAGCTACTGCAGTTTAAGAGCACTCAGGATCTGGCTTCTCAGACATTCCCATTATTGTCCCCATGAGTCCCCAAGAGATCTTCCCTGCTTCGAGTCACTGCAAGCAAATGGGATTGGACATCCACAGTGCCTGGCATGCACATGAGGCTACAGATACCCTCCCAGACAGAAAGGCACTGCAAGTGATTGCAAGTGTCTTTCCTTAACACAGCATAACAGCTGTATCTGAGGTACAACTGTCTGAATAAAAAGGAAGTTTGGAATTTGATTACATTGCCATTTTAACTCATAATGCTTACATTTTTCATTCAAAAGATGCTAAATCAGTAAACAATTTTATACCAGTCTAATAGTCCCACAATAATGTTTGACACTTTATTGACACCATTATCACAGATGAATAATGTGATTATTCATCTGTGATAATGGTCTGCAAGTTACCCACTCATTTGTTTACTTTGCATATGTATTTCAGCTCTGTCCGGTCCAGGTCTCGTGCGGATGATAGCAATTTGTGTTGAATCAACCATTGACCACTTGGACAAAATAGAGGAAGTAACCACTGAAGTAGGAAACATTAACGTGCTGAACCTCATGAGACGAATCATGCTTGATACATCAAACAAGCTTTTTCTTGGGATCCCTCTGGATGGTACTAACAGCTTTCTATTTATGCCTTATGGTGGATCTAAAGCTCACGCCCAAGGAGAACTCATTTACCTCACTTACCAGTTCTGTTTCAGAAAAGACACTCCTACACCATCATATAATTAACTGAAATGTGTTTATGAGTGATTTTAGATATAAAAGAGAATCCTATATGCCCCAAACCTTACACTAGTGCATCATACTCTCCTCAGTATGCCTTTTTATGTAATGGGTCGGCACAATCCAAATACTATAAACACGTAAGAATCTGAAATGTTTCTGCCATACTAAATTATCATCTGTTCACCTGACACTCTATCTTCTGTGATTTCTTCCTCCTCAAAACCATATAAGAGAAACAATTATCATGGTGAATAAATGATCCTATTTCAATAATCCTCAAGAGTTTTGCTTCTGCTTTCCTGCGGGAGACTATCTGGCTGTGGTTGAGACAATAATGTCTCTTTTAGCAAGCTACTAAGAGTTTCTACAGACATATACCTCTTCCACAGTGCCCTAAAAATGTTTTCTAATGCTATCTACCACCTAAAAAGTGACTGTTTATTAAGTACCTGTGAACTTAGAGTAGGAAACAGGACCTTACTATTATTTTTTCTGAAGCATTTGTGTTGTCTGACTGTTGAGGGTTTTATTTTGCCTTTTCTTCACATTTCTTTTCAGAACACGCAATTGTACTTAAGATTCAAAACTACTTTGATGCTTGGCAAGCACTTTTATTAAAGCCTGACATATTTTTTAAGATCTCTTGGCTATGCAAGAAATACGAAGAGGCAGCGTAAGTATACATGATTTACACATCATTCGTATAAGATTCTTTCTTTCTATAAAGAAAATCTTCCTAGACATTTTCTTCCACCTTTTAGAAACAAATAGTGACATTTGTAAAGGGGGATGGCTGAAGGTCCCAGTCTGCAGGCCCAAGATAGCAAGAGAACAAGATTTGCCACTGATGCTACCTGTGGCTGGTCTCAGAGAATGATTTAAAGCACTTGCCTATTTAGTCCTAATTTACTCACCAAAATAGTAGTTAGTGTAATGTGAAACTAAATCTTTATCATTAGTGCATTTTAAAAAGGCGAGGAAAAGCCATCAAATAGGGTGAGGTTACATTTGCTGTGTGTAGTAGGTGACAGTCTAGCAGTAGGCTAGTGCATCAAAATAAGAAACCTCACCTGCAGTCAGGGCACTGTGAACAGAACAGTGAACTCCTAAGCATGACTCTGTTCTTCGGTTCCCTTGACATGCATTTGAGACAACAACTACTTTTGAGTCAAAACTCAGTGCTCAGCATTATAATCCACTTCAAGGGCTTTTTTCCTCATTTGCTGTCCTATGCCAATGGACTGGCTACAAGGAGAACTGGCAAACAGTCTGTTAATTTTTTATCTGGATTCCATCTAGTGAGAGAAACGACTACTTTGTGAAGCACATGTAGTAATTTGTTTTGATAGTGCTAAGTAACATAAAGGCTTTGAGGGGAAGATACAGGTTCATCTAAAGTAATTGTACCTACAAACTAGACATGAGATGTGTCTTCTCCAACAACAGCTTGCCAGTTTTACAATGACACTGATTAGTGCTTTATCCTGTGATGCATCATAACTAACTGTGGGGTCCCAGTTATCACTAGAAAGCCCCTGCAGGCAAACATCAATGTTTCAAAAGTAATCACGTTATTATTCCAATTTCTGACATCCTTATATGTGTTTACTGGTGTAATCTCTGTGCTGCTACCATATCCTAGTGTATACTAAAGGTCTGAAGGTATTTATCAATATTTTTGATTTTGTCTGTTATCAGCAAGGATCTGAAAGGAGCAATGGAAATCTTAATAGAACAGAAACGACAAATGCTTTCCACTGTTGAAAAGCTGGATGAACATATGGATTTTGCATCTCAGTTGATTTTTGCACAGGTATTGGTAATGTACTTGAAATACGGCTAACTTTAATGTTTCTGTCATTCCCCTGGAACCATCACCACTTAAACTTCATGTATCTAACTGAAAGTTGTATCATCATAAAGAAATACAGATCACTTGGTTCTGGCGAGTCCCTGAAGATTGTGATTCAAACATTGAACAGTTGCATTGTTTTGGGAATACATGTGTGTTTTATTAGGTTTTTCATGACTTAAACAACATCCTTAAAACTCCTGTGTCTGTCACTGAATGCCCTCGATTTTTTTCCTTACCCCTTTCTTTTGATGTATTGCCTTTTGTTGGAAGTCATCAGATGCCATGTAAATCCTATCTGGTACAATCTGGAGAAGAAGAGACTCAGGGGGAACCCCATCACTCTTTACAACTCCCTAAAGGGAGGTTGGAGTCAGGTGGGGGTCAGGCTCTTCTCCCAGCCTAGTTACAGGACGAGAGGGCAGGGCCTGAAGCTGCAGGGGGTGGTGTGGGGTGGGGGGAGGGTTAGTTAGGATGTTAGGAAGCCTTTCCTCATGGAAGGAGTGATCAGACACTAGAATGGTCTGCCCGGGGAAGTGATGGAGTCCGTATCCCTAGAGGTGTTTAAGGACAGACTGTCTGTGGCCCTTCGTGCCCTGGTCTGGCTGATGTGCTGATGTTAGGTTCTAGGCTGGGCTGGATGAGCTCAGAGGTCTTTTCCAGCCTCAATAATTCTGTGATTCTGTGATCTCTGACAGTTCACAAACCATGAGGAATAGCAACAAAGCAATAAAAATTTGCGCTAAGAACAAACTCTCTTCTATGCAATACACACTCATCAAAACATGAGTTTTCTGGTTTTATCTGAGAGACAAGAAATAAATGCTATTTTGCATGAGCTAGAAAGGCTGTAAAGCTTTTTACTTTTCTTCAAAGAGGACACCCTAAGTTTTTGCCATTCTACTGCTACAGGACCTTGCTTGGTATCAGAAGTCAGCAATCAGCTTTTTCCCCCAAACTTCTATCTTTTCTTTTTTCAGAACAGAGGGGATCTGACTGCTGAGAACGTGAACCAATGTGTGCTGGAGATGATGATTGCTGCTCCTGATACTCTATCTGTGACTCTCTTCTTTATGCTAATACTGATTGCAGAGCACCCCACAGTGGAAGAGGAGATGATGAGAGAAATTGAAACTGTTTTGGGTAAGCTGGAACTGCAAAGTCACTGATGTGGGAA
The DNA here is from genome assembly GCA_013397515.1 of Upupa epops. Taxonomy (NCBI): domain Eukaryota; kingdom Metazoa; phylum Chordata; class Aves; order Bucerotiformes; family Upupidae; genus Upupa; species Upupa epops. The sequence continues at coordinate 650,626 of VZRI01010419.1, read as the reverse complement.
TATAATTGTGCTTCAGCAGTGATCTAATTTCAATGACTGAAAAATTCCAAGTATTTTTTTAATAAGCATTTGCTGTAAAATATATGAACTATCATTATATGTAAAATGTTTTATCAAAGATAAATTTGTACAACAAATTCAAATAGGAAGATCAGAATGGACAATCTATTTTGAAATAATGCACTTCATTCACCGCTCAGCAACAGTAGTGCCGATCAGCACTCACATCATAACTCCCATCCAAATAATCTTCCATTTACCTTCACATAGAAAAAAAGAACACTCATTTCAAATGATTCTAAGCACCAGTATTTCCTGGTGTACATGTGGAACCTAATTTTCACTACTACTGCAGAAGAGTAGTAAAAATAAAATCTATTCTGCTGTCATACATTTCACTACCAATCTGATGTCTTCTAAGTACTAATTACTCAAAACACAATCAAGAGGTTCCAAATTTGTAATCTTCCCTTTCTCTAGACTTCATAGAATCATTAGGGATGGGAAGGGACCTCAAAAGATCATCTAGTCCAATCCCCCAGCCACAGCAGGATCACCTAGACCAAGTTGCACAGGAACAGATCCAGGTGGGTCTGGAACATCTCCAGAGAAGGACACTCCACAACCCCCCTGGGCAGCCTGTTCCAATGCTCTGTTACCCTCACTGGGAAGTTTATTCTGATATTTACATGGAACTTCCTATATTCCAGCTTGCACCCATTGTCCCTTATCCTATCACCAGATACCTTGAAAACAGCCTGGCTCCATCCTCCTGACACTCACCCTTCACGTATTTGTAGACATTAATGAGGTCACCCCTCAGCCTCCTCTTCTCCAAGCTCAAGAGACCCAGCTCCCTCAGCCTTTTCTCATAAGGGAGGTGCTCTACTTGCTTCATCTTCTTTATTGCTCTACGCTGGACATGCTCCAGCAGCTCTGTGTTCTTCTTGAACTGA
>VZRI01010419.1:633736-649534 GCA_013397515.1 Upupa epops | reverse complement strand
GACAGTGCACCCTAATCCCTCACCCAAGTCATTAATGAAGAGATTGAAGAGGACTGGTCCCAGTACTGATCCTTGGGTGACCCCACTAGATACAGGCCTCCGTCTAGACTGTTCCATTGACCAGTACTCTCTGGCTTCTATCCTGCAGCCAGTTCACAATCCACCTCACTGCCCAATCATCCTGTCCACACTGCCTCAGTTTGGCTGCGAGGATGCTATGTGGGACTGTGTCAAAGGCCTTAATGAAGTCAAGACAGACCACATCCACTGCTCTGCCACCATCTATCCACCCAGTTATGCCCTCATAAAAGGCTGTCAGGTTGGTCAAGCATGACTTCTCCTTGGTGAAGCCAAACTGAGTGTCCCTAACGACACTCTTGTCCCTGATGTGTCTAGAGACAGCATTCAGGACAAATTGTTCCCCACCTTTCCTGGGATGGAGGTGAGGCTTCCTTCAAACCTGACACTGAAATAATATACAAACTAATTCCAAGAACTCTTAGTCAAGATTTACTTCTTATCAGTCAAACACGGGAAAATATTCAAATCCTTTCCCCTTTTCTAAGGTACTTTTAATAAGCTTTGTTTTAGTGTCCTCATGTGAGTGGAGTACTCATTTAGACATCTTCCCTACTTTTTTCTAATAGTTTTTATTTCTAGGGTAGGATATTGTTGCTTTTCCCTTAATGACCAAATAGCTGGCAATGGTGCCTTTTATCTTGAAAACCTGTCACTGCAGTTGTCAGCCTATAGCTGTTGAACTGCTCGTGGCTTCAAAGCTTAAAGGCCTCTCACTGGCAGAAAGCCCATCATGGTGCTGATAGTGCTGCTAATGGAATCAAGCTGGGAGGAAGTTACTCATCATCAGGCCACAGTAGGACCTAGCTGCACATACAGTAAATGCAATCACATAGCAAAATTTAAAGTTCCTACAAAGTTATCTTTCACCTAAAATCTATTGCCACATTCCATTTGCTTTTAGCTCTCATTTCTCTGTTGTGTCTGTTTTTAGAAGTCAGAAAAGGACTTTGTGAATTTTGAGGAACACTCATGAGAAAGACTCATAATGTATGAAGAAGGTGAGAAAGTCAGAGATAAACTGAGGCTCTCTGCTGATTTCCTGAAGGCTATATAAAACTCCTCAGAAGTTGTTGGATCTTTTCTACCATTTCATAAACTGAGAATCTTCCAAAAAACATTTGGGTATTTGTACAATGAAGCTATTAATTTCATAACAAACTTCTGCATCATCTGTTTTACCCCACAAGGTGACAGAGACATACAGAGTGATGACATGCCCAACCTAAAAATTGTGGAGAATTTTATTTACGAGAGCATGAGATACCAGCCAGTTGTGGACTTGATCATGCGAAAAGCTTTACAAGATGATGTGATTGATGGCTATCCTGTGAAAAAGGGGACAAACATTATTCTAAATATTGGACGTATGCACAAGCTCGAATTCTTCCCAAAGCCAAATGAGTTTTCCCTTGAAAATTTTCAGAAAAATGTAAGTTTTTAATCTTATTTCTTATAGTGCCTCTTCCACTTATTTTATCAAGAGCTTTGTGACACTAAGACTGTGTTCCCTTTGTCTAAATCTTTAATCAGCAATGCAGTCCCCTTGTCACTATTAGTTCTCTTAAAGCTGGGCAGATATTTTCCTATCAAAGTGCCTTTTAATTAAAAAATTATTATATCTAAAACAAAAATTTTCCAAGACATCTTAATATTGATTAAAAAGCTTTGATTAAATTTGTCAGACACAAACATAGTTCCCATGATAGCCCCTGACACTGAACAAAATAAAGAGGCTTTAGGGTGCTAGAGCCACGCAAGCAGTACAACATAGAGCTAAGGATATCTGAGGATTGTCTGGAGAGATGAAGCATCATAGTAACTCCTGAGACATCATTATCTTTTTAATTCCTAAGTAGGAATATATATGTATTTTGTAGACCAAAATGGAACCCTAACTTTTAAGCAACTTGACAGTGTAAATGTTGAGTAATTAGTCCCACTTCAGCACACTTAAGTTAGAACTCCCAACAGAACTAGAATTATCCTCAGTCTACATGACTGAGTCCCTCATCAAAACCAATACATCTTGTTCTTCCTACTTGTACTATTTGCCTTCATTTAGACCTTTCCTTTTCTGATTACTGATGAAACAATTTGTTTTGAAAAGTAACTCAATGATAACATTCATCTGGAGAGGATTAAAACCATATTGAAAGAAAATAAATTGAATCCATGGCACATTTTACTCCTTGGTTTTGACTCTTAAGCAGCACAGATAAAAACAGAAGATACTGCTACCCATGTGATGGAGAGCACAAAATATAAAATACTAAGGCTTGGTTAACCTTCCTTTGAGGAGATTACAAAGATCCCTGAAATAAAGATCCATAGAAGAATGGAGGGGATAATCAACTTGGTTTTATGAAATGTACCGTTTTCCTGATATGCAGGCTTTCTCTTACATTCCTTAGTGGTTTGTCAAGGTTGAATGAGGTTGAAGCTTAAGGATTAATTTTTTCTACAGCTTTCATAGTTTTCATTTTGCTTAACTAAAAAGGGTTAAGAATTTGTTTTATTACCTGGCAATTTCTTTTGCTTTCGAGATATTAGCAGCTGCACACAGGCATCCACAGTACCATTTCTATTTTAAAGAAATAAAATCAGCTTACTAGCAAAAAATACCTAAAGAAATAAATAAGAAAATAAAGAAACAAAAGGGATAAATGCTCAAGCCAAAAACACACCTGAGTTTTACATCTTTCCAATCAAAAAACTCTAGGAGAACCGTGAGCGCCACAAGCACTGAACAATCTGGTTAATGTTTCTAAACTATGGTTTGATTACCCATTGCAAACTCTGCACAGAGTCTTAAAAACAACAGATAAAGAAAATAGTTATTGGAGAAAATTCAAGGAAAGTAAATGATTATCAAAATTACTATTCACTGTGAATTGTTTCCATTTTACCACTTATTATTTTCATTCTAATTATCTCTTGCTTCTAAGTACACTTTGCTACTAACGCTATTTCGCCTTGACCAAATATTAAGCTCATCATTATTCCAGCAGGCTGGACTTTCACAGTTCTCTAAGCAAACAGCAACCCACAGCACTGTTCACGATACTATGGCATTGCTAGGATCTCAATATTTTTCCATTTCTCCAGACCATGCATTTGCCTTCTGTGCTCTACTGCCAGCTATCCTTATTTCTCTGTACTATAACACTTCTTATGCCTCTGTATTATAACACTTGTATTTACCTACCAGTCTTCAAAAAGTACAGTTCATTTTGTTTGAGAAAACATTTAACAGAAAACATTCTCAGTCCAAAAATGACAAAAAAGGATGCTTTTTTTCTAGATCATTTAATATACAGGACCTTTTCCTAGTCCAATCTTTAGTTAAATACAAGTCAGAACACAGCTAAAATATCTTATTCTTCACAGATGAACAAAAATTCTTTACTTATACCCAGACACACCTTTTCTTACTGATAACAAGTACCCTTGCACCTCATTAGCTGTACTATTCATACTGTTTGGATTGGTTTCGATAACCAATCACTATTGACATTCAGTGTCAGTAAGAGCAGCAAAACCTGGCTGTGCATTCTTCAAGACTTCTGAGACTTCCGCATTTCAGTTGATAGACAGGAGGCAAGAATTTTATCATCATTTTCAAAATCATATTTTGACTAATAAATTCTCAGGAACACTAGCATTTTAGTGATAACTTTGGTAGATGTATGCCTTTATGATTATTTTAGACAAGGTATCAGCCTGTATCGCAGACGTGTAGGAGCTTTGTAAGGAACCTTTCCTGAAAAGGTCTCATGAACTTTATGCAAATTGAAGAGGAAAAATTAGAAACCATTCCTCAGATTGCAGTAAAATCTTTGGAGTTCATGGGATGGAGAAACTGAAATACATGGGCAGAATTCAACTGTTGAACTTTACATTCCCTGCTATCTTCAGGTTTGGACCAACATGCCTTCTGTAGGTGCCTCTGCATTTTGGCCTGAATTGGGTGGGAGGGCTGCTCACTGTAAAATAAAGAAGTAATAGCTCCTAAGAGATTCTTCCCACAAGTTTTGCAAAATACATTTACTGTCTACTTCCATAGTCATTTTGGATACTTGTATGAAGAAAAGTTTGTCTTACAGTTTATTCCTCATGTTATTCTCTGCAGGTTCCTTCCCGCTATTTCCAACCATTTGGATTTGGCCCTCGGGGCTGTGTAGGAAAGTTTATTGCCATGGTAATGATGAAAGCAATTCTGGTAACTCTTCTGAGACGGTGCAGAGTACAAACAATGAAAGGAAGAGGCCTTAACAACGTCCAGAAAAACAATGACTTATCCATGCACCCAATAGAAAGGCAGCCCCTGCTGGAGATGGTCTTCACACCAAGAAGAAACAAAAACAAGAATCAGGGTGACTAAAACATGCCAACATTTGAGTTACAGAGCTTTCTCAGACATGGCCACTAAGAAATACCCATTACTCATAGGTAAAGATACAGAGTAAATATTGTGTTGCTCTTAAATGACTGGCTTTGGATGACAACTTGTTCTGCCTGCACAGCAGGACCAGGTTGTCGCCACAACTACATTCTAATAAAGACTAAAATTCGAAAATAGACCTAATGCTGAGAGATGCCAGAGGGAATGCAGAATTCCTGACTGATTTTTGAATCCATACATTTCAGAAAACATTGTCTTGCTTTTTTCAACCAGTTCAAGTTCAAAGGTTCTGGAGTCAACAAAAGAACATGTCTGATGTTTAATTCCACAACTCTGTGTGTCCCCCACTCCTCCCCCCACCTCCAGAAGATGGATCTGTCAGTATGTGACTACTATAAATTTCTAATTATCTGTTTTTGAAAAAATCTGAATGAATAATACTGAAGTTGACTTTAAAGTCAACTTTCCTAACACTATGAAACAATTTAAAATCTTTAAGACAGCAATATTTATTATTCTTTGGACAAGAAGTTATTCAAACTTTGTCCTTTGCTGTGTTAAACAGATACCAAAGACTTAGAGTGCCAGATAGATTTTACTAATGATAGTAATTATCATAGTACTAGGTAATATGATAGTTCTATGTTTTCAAAACCCAGTGTCCTTCTGCAAAGGATCCATAAACATCTTAGTAATGACCAGCTTTTATAAGGTAACAAATGTGGAGCATTACTACTATATTAGAGGCATGGAGTGGAAAATGCTAAGTTCCATCCTAACTGGTTAACTGTACAAATTTTCCACCTCACCTGTTTGGTGAAGAAGTCTAAATTCTCTCTGAGTTGCTCAACTATACCAATCCTTTTTCAGTCTGGCTTTAATCACTCAACCCTACTTCATGGAGTAAGATTTGGAGGTGTTGCCCTTGTTCCTACTCTACAAAAGAGGTGAATGTCCCTCCCTGATTATACACATAGATCTTATTACTTCTCCTGAAAGAGAAAGCATTGGGCTGTACCCTGCTTTCAAACACCTTGCTTGCTATCCACTCGTCTCAAGGAGTCAGTAGCACATCAAGAGAAACACTGGCTCTAGAGGTAGACTGTTTATTTTTCATTGAAGGTAAAACAGGCTTTGCTCATCTATTCCAAGTAAGGTGCAAGTTTCACTCAGAGTTTTGTGGTGGCAAAGGAGAAAAGTTCTGAAGTAACAAGCAGGTTTCTAGAAAACATTTTTTGGGAGTTTTGCATATGCAAATTTTTATTTTAATTATACATTAGTCTTAGTTTTATACTTAGTTCTTAACAGGAAAGCTACATAACTACCCAATGGTTCTTGTTGAAAACAGACCTACGCTGAAATCTGTACAATCTTGACATTCATTGATATCTCTACTGACCTAATGACAAGTTAGCTTGGTCAGGAAGAGAGAGATCTTCCAGGCTTAATGACAACATTCCTTGAAAGAAACTTTCCATTTTCAGTAAGCCTGAGTTTCTACACTGCATAACCCAAAGAAAGGGGATTTCTGAATAAAGTGCCTTGATAAAACCAACCAACCAACCGATGTACAATAGACTTTATATTAACCTTTTCCTTTCAAGTCACTTAAAATAGAAAAAGGAAAAAAAAGTTGTTTATGTCCGTATTACAATTAGTTAATCTGTTCCTTCAGACCACTGCTTCCAGATACAGGTTGAGCAGAGGAGGATCTACCTGGTAGCATATAAAGGTGCATAAAACCAACAAATAAATGCATTCCAACCCAAAGTGATGAATGGAGGCAGGCTGGGACTGGTGACAAAGCAGAGGAGTTGCACATTTAGATCACCTCTCAAAATAGCATGTAAAATTTCTAGAGTGACTGAAAGCAGAATAATTTCTTGTAGCTAGGATATTTTGAAGCTTTCCATAGTATTTGCACAGCATGCAGAAATTACAATCTTGAAGTGCTACCCCATTTGACCTGCAGATGCATACAAAACTGACCATCTGAAGATGCCTAAAAATGGTAGTGAACTGTAAGACTCAATGATCTTAAAGGAGTTTTTTGAACCTAAATGATTCTTTGATTCTAGGGCTATCTAAAGTCCAAATGCTAGCCTACAGTCTCTGTAGCCTTTAAACTAAACATTTTTAGAGATGTTGAGAGAAGATATAAAAAAAACCACAAAGGCCAAACAACCTCTCCCCCACAAAAAAACAACTACTCTATCTTATTCTTACTCATTCCATATCATACAATTCCAATAAGAGAATTTCACTTGGTATGAATCTCTCACTCAGATGAGAACACAATCTACTGAAGGGTCCTTTTTTCCTGGGAAGAAACTACTACTTTACACACAGTAGGCATCTTTGCTATTTCAACACTGAACCATTTTATAGTGATCTTTCACTCTCTGATTGGCAATCTCTTAATTATCGGTCTCTTCCCGAGTAAAACTTATCACAAGGTTGGAATTAATAAATGACTCCTATCATACAAGTCTTGAAATAATTATATGAAATCATGTAGATATATGGAAAATGCATGCTGCTTTGATTTCATTAGCGCATTATACACTGTTGAATTTGTAGTCTAAGATTTCAGAAGTGTGATTACCATAATTACTCTATGGAAGAAATAAAGCCATGTCATTTCTTTTTGTAAGCAAGCCTGCAGAATCATTTCCCATTGCATTTGAAGAATATTCTTTCTGATATGTCTTGCACTTAGAGTTTCTGGTCCTCAAATGTATGCAACACTTAGTTTTAGCCTCATTCGGACAACAGAACTTCCAAGTAATGTGAGCCCCATTTCCATATCTTTATTCTGGCTGTTACACAGTGGTCTATTTGCATTAATATTTGCACAAAAAGATCCATCTCTTCTCCTCCTGTACTTCCACACATTAGAAAACTGCAGTTAGTGAGCACATGGGTACAAACAGTTTAAATCTTTCCAATGTATTTATGTCATTGTACAAAACAAAACCATTTTCAATGGTGTTCTATCATAAAGTACTGTAAAAATTTAAGTGACTTTCAAAAACACTGTGAGTCTACTATCATCAAGTGACTATTCCATTAGCATTTAATACATTAATATAGACCAAGCTTGAAGACTACATTTTATACATTACTGTGATTATGGGCTGCTCACAGCACATAAGTGTGGATGTAGTGAGAAAATACTCATCAAATAAAAGTCGTACGCATAAAACTAAGGTTTACATCATGTTTCAGATTGTTTTCCCAATCTAAGAATCACATAAATGGTATTTAAATGTATGAGTGTCTATGTATGTATTTAATGATTTTTAACGCTTTAGATACAAGGAGGAAATCAAGGATGTTCAGACTCAGATTTCCTATTGATTTTGGAGGGTACAGTGTTGCAAAGAAATTTTGAATAATAGTAAGAAAGCAGAAATACAGACATGGAAGTCTGTTTGCCTAAAGAAGGGAAAAGAGGAAGGTTTTGGTGGTTCTTCAAAGGGATTTATGGGTGTAACAAAAAGAACTTGGCTTGGTCTACAAACAAAGGGCTCAGATATTTGTGGGAAAAATATTTCAAGTAATAAAAAACCAAAGACATAAAGTGAATATCACAGCATTACAACACTAGTAGAGATAGAGATTCTACATTGAACTACATAACTAACTCACTTGCAAATGAAAGCTTTTGGACTGATAGTTCTTGGCTAATAAATAATAAACTGGAAGGCAGTAAATGGCACGCTGAGCAGAAATAAATGAAATCACAAGAGCCCTTTAATACAGATGAAAATTTTTCAGACAACCACTTGATCATGAGATACTGATAGTGAAAACATAATTTTAGAAGCTGTTAGTAATTTTAAAACATTAATAAGGAATTCTCATTTTCTTACATTGTTCACTTTCCACATTCTACATTACAATCCAGAGCTACAGGCTCAATTAATCCCACAGAATCACAGAACATTAGAGACTGGAAGGGACCTCAAAAGTTTGTCTAGTCCAATCCCCTTGCCAGAGCAGGATCCCCTAGATCCAGCCGCACAAGAACATGGCCAGGCATGTTTTACAGATCCCCAGAGAAGGAGACTCCACAACCTCCCTGGGCAGCCCGTTCTAGTACTCTATCACCCTCACCAGGAAGAGGTTTCTTCTCATCTTTATGTGGAACCTCCTGTGTTCTAGCTGACACCTGTTACCCCTTGTCCTATCATTGGATGACACTGAGCAGAGCCTGGCTCCTTCCTCCTGACACCCACCCTTTACATATTTATCAACATTAATGAGGTCACCCCTCAGCCTCGTCTTCTCCAAGCTGAAGAGACCCAGCTCCCTCAGCCTTTCGTCATAAGGGAGGTGCTCCACTCCCTTCATCGCCTTTGTGGCTCTGTGCTGGACTCTCGTAAGCAGCTCTGGGTCCTTCTTGAGATGAAGGGCCCAGAACTAGACACAATACTCCAGATGTGGTCTCACCAGTGCACAGTAGAGGGCGAGGAGGACCTCTCTTAATCTAATAACCAACCCCCTTCTAATCCACCCCAGGATGCCCGTGGCCTTGGCCACAAGAGTACATTGCTGGCTCATGGTCATCCTGCTGTCCACTAGGACCCCCAGGTCCCTATCTCCTGAACTGCTCCCGAACAGGTCAGTCCCCAACCTATACAGGAACCTGGGGCTGTTCTTGCCCAGATGCCACACTCTACATTGCTCGTTATATTTCATTAGATTTCCCATTAAATTAAAATTCTTAGCTTTAAAACAAAATCCCAATTGAAAGTTTACAGCAGAAAGGAATGTTGGCTAGAGGAAAACAGTCAGTAAACCGGGTCAAACTTGTTCTCAACTATGGCAAAATAAATCCTTCTCTAATATGACTAATTTTAAAGTGGCAGTTACCCCAGACTTGAGAGGTTAAGACTATAAAGGCTCAAAACAACATCGCCTATCTACTATTATTGTAGGCTTCAAAACTTTATATCTGTTTATAGAAGTGCTGGTCTCACATACTGCTTTAAGTCCTATGTTTTCAAATACAGACCTACAATTTTACAATATAAACAACACTGAATTCCACAGATCTCCACCACTGCATCAATAAGTCCATTCAAATGCAAAACACTAAAAATAATTTAATAGATTACAATAATAATCCAGAAATATCCTTTTTTGAATTATATATTGAGAAGTACAGTGACTCTAAAAAAATTCCAAGACCTGAGATGATGTTACACTTTTTGCTATAATTTCTTTCTTTGCAGATCCCTTCAATTAGGTACAAATGCAATGAAAAAGATCTCTGGGTTAACACTGCACTCCGCGCATGGTCCAGCAGATGGCATACTCTGAAAATTAATTCAAAGGACGAGAACAATTTCTGTATTATCACAGAGTCACAGAATTATTAAGGCTGAAAAAGACCTCTGCGATCATCAAGGCCAGACTGTGACCTGACATCACCACATCAGCTAAGTCATGGCACTAATTGGCACATCTAGGCTGTCTTTAAACATCTCTAGGGATAGGGACTCCACCACCTCCCTGGGCAGTCCATTCCAGTGTCTGATCACCCTTTCCATAAGGAAGGGCTTCTTAACAATCAACCTAACCCTCTCCTGGCACAGCTTCAGGCCATGCCCTCATCCTCTTGCTAGTTGCCTGGGAGAAAAGCCTGACCCCCACCTGTCAACAACTTTCTTTCAGGTAGTTATAGAGAGTGATAAGGTCCCACCTGAGTCTCCTCCAGGCAAAGCAACACCAACTACCTTAGCCTCTGCTCATCAGACTTTCTCTCTAGTCCTCCCCCCAGCCTCATTGCTCCTCTGCACCAGCTCCAGCACCTCAATATCCATATTGAAGTGAGGAGCCCAGAACTGCCCCCAGTACTCAAGACCTCATTGTGCCCGGTACAGGGGGAGAATTATGGCCCTAGTCCTGCTAGCCATACTATTCCTGTTACAAGCCAGGATGCCATTGGCCTTTCGTGCCAATATGTCAAGTCTCCACTGAGGTACAAAAGCTAAAAGGCAGTAGACTCCCGTGGTCCTAGCTGGTTATTTAACACTGCCACAGAAAGAGGTGGAGTCTTTCTAGAGTCACTGGAAGTGCAGAGCTGGAGAGAAAACTGACCATCAATAGTGTGGACAGAATTTATTGGCATGAATCTAATCAGCATTTCAGGATTATTTTCAAACATCACCATTTACTAAAAAACATTCTAAAAGTCTGCTCAAGGGGAATCTGTATCTGTCATTTGGTATCACAGAACCCTTAGTAGTACATTTCAAAATTATTTCTATTAGCCTCTGCTAGTATTTTAAGTATAATCCACCTCAATTCATTTGACGCATTGCTACTAACTCCCTTTCGCTTAATATGACATTGTTGTCTTTTACCCTGTTGCTTGGTTAATTTACTGGAGTGTCTCTATGGCATTCTTCCATCTTGCACAGTATAACAGGAATCTCTAATGAAACATCACTCTTTGAAGGAAAGTTGATTTGTGTGTATTGATCCCTTAAAGAATAAAGCAGGTCCAAATGTTTCATGTAGCCTCATCACACTTGTACAGCCATTACAAACTGAGCAGGTCTTCAGAATAATTATATTTTAAATAATTGCTGGTCAAAATCAAGCCCAGTCAACTCAGCTCCAGAAGACCAATACATTTGGAACAATGTGCACAACTCCATTAAACTGCCAGGTTAAAGTTGAAAATACCTTACATTGGATGCCAATCATTCACTTCCTCTTAGTTTTAAAGAATCCAATTAGCATGTCACTCAGTGCTTTGTGAACTTCTCCTTACTTTGGAATGACACATAGATGGAATTTAATTTCATTCTCCACTTAGTAGCCATTGAAAGATTCTTGGCAAATGACTATAGACCAAAACAACTACATTCAGCAACTGCACCTTCCAACACCCATGGGCATATTTGTATTTATATTCACATTTTTATATTTAAGTATATGTTAGATGATATCTTGCAGTGTTAAACAACATTTTGAGAGTGACATGAGAAGAGAATAAATGAGGTTTATTATAACATTAAGCATGGTGCTAACTGCATAAGAAAATTGCTACTTACTTCCATTTCAGGAAGCACATAATTAAATTTTCCAGAAGGATTAGATCTAGCTACTGAATTAAAGCTAAAGCAGCTACAAACGGGCCTTTTTCTGCCTGACATGAAGCAACATGTTTTCCGATGAAATTTCACCAAGCTCTGGTGCATAAATAGAAATGAAACTACATTCATGAGTCTCGTCTTCTTTCTTATATGGAGAAGAATGCAAAGAAGATAAATTCATGACACAGGAGTGTTATAAATCCATTATAATACTTGACATAAGAATTTTATAGCATGTAAGTCACTCTTCAGCTGACTTGCTAAAGTTGCAGAATAAATTAAAATGAGAAAGTGAGCCAACTGCTATTATAAACATGTACATGGGACTGCAGGGAACCTAAAGGTGAAGAAGATGACAGCACCATAGGAATAACACCACCTTTTCAGTTGGGAACATTATTGTCATGTGACACTCCATCTAGGAATGATCAGCCATCAGCTCTGGGTCTCAACACAACCAAGATGCAAGGAGAACTCTTTCAAAATGGATACCTAGAGCTTGCTAGAATGTACCAACAGTGGTTTATTACTGGTTATTTATTATTGCTATTAACTAAGTTACCAGTAAATTATTGACTCTATAGTGTGTGTTTTCCTCAGATGCTGGCAAGTATCTTGCTTAAAATTACAAGGGAAAGAACCTCAAACAGTTTTGGCTGGTTGATTTTTTAACAGCTATTTCAAATTATATCCAGGAATGACAAGTCCCCATTCTCAATTGCAGCTATACACCCGAGCTTTTTGCTGCAAGAGAATGTCACCTAGCAAATACAAAAGCCTGTTGAAATTCTCTTGTACTGGAGTAATTCATTGTCAATCATGTCTGAAAAGTGTCAGAAGAGCTGTATCTTGACACCACAAAGGATAAATTTTGGAGAACTCCATTTGTAAGACAGGTTAAATTACTTTTATACAACATGCTAGTGTAAAACATTACAGGAGGTGGTGAGGCCTATGATTCACAGGACAAGTTCATGCAGACTACACAGAGACATACTCCCTGGCAAATATCCTCTCCTGTGCTCATCCTTTGAAGCTCTGTGGAGGAGCCTAAGAAGGCCAAGTATCTGCAGTTTAGCTATTACAACTGACAACAAAATCTAAGGTCAAGTGATAGTAAAAAACCCAAAACCATAAATAAGATAAACATACCAACCCCTCATATTTTTGCAAAGAGAGGGCAAAGATGCACAAAGCCATTTTGGCATGCAGGAATAGCCCCCAAATATTGTAGGCTAATGTAAGCCCAAGTTTAATAGAATCATTCCAGTTGGAAAAGACCCTTGAAGTCATCCAGTACAGCCAACAATCCTACTCTGCCAAATTCACCACTAAAGCATATCTAAATGACTTTTAAACACCTCCAGGGCTGACTACTCAGTCTCCTCCCTGGGCAGCCTGTTCCAATGTCTCACTACTCTTTCAGTAAAAAGGTTTTTCCCAGTCCAACATAAACCTTCTCCAGTTCAGCTTGAGGCCAGTCCTTCTTGTTCTGTCACTAATTACTCTTGAGAAGAGACCAGCACCCACCTCTCCACAATGTTGTCAGACCTGTTGTTCAGCCCCTTCACCAGCTTCACTGACCTTCTTTGAACCTGCTTGCAGCACCTCAATGTCCTTCTAATGAGACGCCCAAAACCGGACCCACTACTCGTGATGTGACCTCATCAGTGCCGAGTACAGAGGGACAAGCACTTGCAAAAACTTTGCCACATTCTTTAAAGTTGTCGAGCTACAGCTCATCAGTCTGTGAGTAGCTAAAAGCAGAATATTGGACCTACTTAAACTTCAAACAATTTATTGGATTTTCTGCTAAAATGAATGTTTCCATTTTTTTTTTTAATTAAATGATTAAATTCTCCATTTGTCTTTGAGAATTCAAGAAGCTGTGTGTAGAGCAGAGCACAGAACGGAGCAACAGGAGATTAAACCAAACCAAAATGTTACTTCAGTATTTGGCTTCTGAAGAGGCTGATTAATTAGCATGGTGTTTGTGACACCATGGACTTTCCAACAAAATCCCACAGACAGGACTTGGAGCAGAGTAAAAACCTTTAATTAATATTACTGCATTGAGCCTTTGCGAGTCCAATGACTATTTATATATTAGCTCACAATCAGAAAAGTTAAAAAATAAAGTGAAGTGACATTTATTCACCAAGCCTTTTTAGAATTCACAATGCGTGGTTTGCAGGGGTTCATTTCAGTATTCTGAGCAAGTCTAATGAAATGTTATGATTGCTCCTGAGAGCAAGGAAAAGTTTATGTTATATTAAATATATTTTATGTTCTTCTAATTTAGTAGCAATAAACAGTACGTAAGTACAATGTAAGTCCTAAAGTTAACAGCCATCCATCAGTCTGTCGTTTGAGATTTTTTTATGATTTATTTAATCTGCAAAGCAATTGTCATTATTACTTGCCATACTATTTCAATTCTGAAATATTAAGTCTGCATTTTGTGACACCATCTGGTTTTGTGCACTAAGTCCAAGCATTTTACTTTTTGTCCAGTGCTCATTCTTTCACAACATGTATTTACTATCTTATAACTATTTGCTATTTCCTTACTGCACTACTTTGTTACACTCATATTAGTTTCCTGGAGCATCCTGAACCCTTTCATTTCTTATCCATTCATTTTGCAGTAACACAACAAACTACAGCTACAAGAACTTACATGCTGTAACAACAGAGAAACTTTGCAAAGCAGACACTTAAGCCATGTACTTAGTCCTTGATCCCTTTTTTCCACTTATAAATGTCTGAAATAAGGTAAGTGCTGCAGTGGAGCCTTTCAAAGCAGTATTTTTATGCATAAAATGACACAAAACTAAAGGTTTTCATGCTTGTTTTGAGATAAAGATGTGTTGGTGCTACTTAGACTCTGGTGAAAATGTATGTACCACACTAAACCTCTGTTCTGGAGAGGTCTTGTTGAAGCTCTTCAAAACAAGGCCAAGAGAGGCTAACACTACTACAGCTCTGGCAAACAAGCCCATTACTGCTCCCTGTCATTTAGAAGAAGATCAGGGAGTTATTGATGCACAAGTAAACACCCCCAAACATTAGAGCAGGTGCAGATGAGGCTACAAAAATAATGAGAGGAATGGAGCACCTCTGTTTGAAGTGAGAGTTGCAGTTGTTCAGCCTGAAGAGGAGAAGACTCTGAGGGGAACTGATAGCAACATTCCAGTACCTAAAAGGGGTGGTCAGAAGGCTGGGGAAGACTATTCACAAGCACAAAGAACAATACAGTGAGGGGTCATGGTTTGAAGCTGGAAAAGGGAAGACTGAGGTTGGGTATGAGGAAAAAGTTGTTTAATCTGAGGGTAGTGGATCCCTGGAACAGGCTGCCTAGAGTGGTGGTGAAGGCCCCATCTCTGGAGCCATACAAGGTCAGGCTGAGCGTTGTCCCTGCTTGTTGAAGGGGGGCTGAACTAAATGACCTTTGGTGGTCCCTTCCAATGCAATGCATTCTATGAGTCACTGTCATTATAATGCATTGTGAATGGAAGAAACCATAGATTTCATGAGAAAGAACATGTGAAAAGAAATAAATACGTATTTGTAAGATTTTTGGTTTGTTGCCCTTAAGAATGCAGTCTATTTCCAATGGAATTCTTCCTGATAGCTTACTAAGCTTTCTCCCCAGCTCCTCTACTAAATGAGCTGCTGAGACAAGAAATAAACAGTGAATACAATGCCCTTCTATTTAAGCCAAATTTATTTTGTTCAGGTTTGGTTGAAAATAAGAGTAAATTTTAGACCAGCATGCAAAGTGAGCTCGAATACTCAAATCCTTTTAAGAAAAAGGCACTCAGCTGACATATTGCCTTCAAATCTACTTCCAGCGTATAAAGCAAACTCAAAAGAATATTTAAACCTTTTGAACTCTTTGAGATTCAACTTCAGGTTAACGTTAAATGACACTTTTTTTACACATTTCTGTAGTAACCAGAGGTCTGTATTAATCCCTGTTTATAACTTAAAGCATTATATATAAAACCAAAGGATGTAATTAACACCTCTGGCAGCCATTTCTGAAATTGCCATACAACACAACCTTTGGTGTGATGTTTAGCTTTGATGTTACAGAAGAAGCAGAAAGGGATGTGCAATAGCTATGTGAGACTATGAAGCATATTGTCTCCTGATTACCTTGAAATAAGCACTTAGAAGTTTAATGAAGGAAAATAATTA
>VZRI01010419.1:581723-633683 GCA_013397515.1 Upupa epops | reverse complement strand
AGAAAATGACTCATTGTGTCTTACATAGGTACTGTAGTTGGAGACTACTCATTTGAACAAGGGCATAGAATGCACCCTTAGTAAGTTTGCAGGTGACACCAAGCTGGGTGGAAGTGTTGATCTGCTCAGGGTAGGGAGGCTTTGCAGCAGGATCTAGATAGGCTGGATCGCTGGGCTGAGGCAAACTCCATGAGTTTCAGTGAGGCCAAATGCCGGATCCTACATTTCCTACATTTTGGCCACAGTCCCCAGTAACCACAGGCTTGGGGGCAGCAGCTAGAGAGCTGCCAGGCAGAGAAGGATCTGGGAGTGTTAACAGAGGTCTTGCTGAACACAAGCCAACAGTGTGCCCAGGTGGCCAAGGCCAATATTCCTGATATAGGCCAGGACATTGCCAGCCGGAGCAGGGACGTGATCATTCCCCTCTGCTTAGCTTTAGTGAGGTCACACTTTGAGTCCCGTGTCCAGTTTTGGGCACCTCACTACAAGAGGGACATTGAAGGGCTGGAGATAGCAGCTACCAAGCCAGTAAAGGATCTGGAACAGATATCATACAAGGAACAGCTGAATGATCTAGAGCTGTTTAGCCTGAAGAAGAAGAAATTGAAGGAAGACCTTATTGCTCTGTACAACTACTTGAAAGGGGATTACAGAGAGGCAGGGGTTGGTCTGTTTCAGTAGTGGCCAGTGAAAGGACAAAAGGAAATTGCCTTAAGCTGAACCAGGGGAGGTTCAGGCTGGATATCAAGAGGAAATTCTTTGCTGAAAGGGTTGTCAGGCATTGGAACAGCCTGCCCAGGGAGGGAGGGTGAGTCACCATGCCTGGAGATGTTTCAGAGAATGTTGTGCTGAGGGACATGGCTTAATGGTGATGATAGGGCTAGGAAAAGGTCGGACTTGATAATCTTGAAGGCCTATTCCAGCTGAAATTATTCTATGATTCTATGTTTTATCTACCATACATGTGGGTAGGTGTGGAAATGAAGGAATGATGCACACAGTGCAGAAATAATAAAGTCATCATTCTTTCTATTTTTGTGCTCTTCCCCAAAAAAACTCCTAAATCAAACAAATTAAAACAGGAAGGAAAAGAATTAAAGTCTTTTGAGCTCCACAAGTCTTCTAAAACACTCAGCAAGATAGAATAGACAGGTGCTGTAACAGAAAAAACACACCCCACTATTCAATATACTAGACACTGGAGCCTGTCTAAAGAACATATAATGAAGCCTTTTAACAGAGACCAAATTTCAGTGCTCACTGTTGACTAAACAGGAGAAAACTCAAGATACAAATCAGATTTTCCTAGTCCTGGTGCCACAAAAATACTTATTTGGCTTCACCAAATAAAACACACATCTTGCTTCCACTTCTTTGGGAGGCACGTACTGGAGAGAGAAACTGCCTTTGCAGTTTTCAGAAATTGAATAGGTAGGTCTAAACTACTGAACTTCTTGAGCAAAAGGAATTGCTTCAATTGAGAACAAACTGAATAGATACTTGAACACATCTGTTATCCCCTAGAAAATGACAGAGCGTGGATGAAATACAGCCACCAAGAGTCGTGCTTAGACAATGCGCTTCCCAAACAATCTGCAGTTTAATAATCCCTCGGTAGTAAAAATATCAGATAATCAATCTCAGCTGTAAAGGAGGTCTGACTGTGTATTCAAAGTTAATTGCACACAAGAAGCTACTTTGAGACTTCGGAATTAAGACTTTAAAAATTAATTAGGGAGCAAGTTCTGTCAGATCATTCCCCAGTCTCTAATCCTTCTTTAGAATTAAATATCTTTTAAAGACAAACAACAAGAACAAAGCAGTCACTGCAAGCTGACTTAAATTATTTTTCCGAGCAGGTTTATATATTAATAGCAATCTGTTTTTGCCAAGTGGGCATAGTATCATTGGGCTGAGCACAGTGACTCGCAAAGATAAGTATTTGTGTAGGCTAATGGTTGTGCAGATACAGAGCAGATAAGCAAGAGAGTTGTCCATGACAACTATGTTGTTAGGTTATTACTAAATATCAAAGGACTGATTATTATGTGGTAGTGGTTATATGAAGTATTATGAAGTATGTATGTAAAAGGTCATATCCTTTGTATTTACCCATTACAGTTCATGGAAAAACCCTGTCAGAATTCTCTGGATGCTTAGACAGAGGACTCACATAAAAAGTACTTTCAGGAAAATAAACTTTCCTACTCTATTCTGCACAAAAAACTGCAGGGGAAAACAACTCACAAGGTCTAAAGAAAACCTACCCCGTTTTAAAGATGCAATATTATTTTTGCCTCACAAGAGGCAGTCAAACCAGATTACCTAAGACATCTCAGCTGTATTTAATTTTTAAAAGTAAATAAAAAGCAATATAGAGTCTAAGCAGTCTTTATTATTCTCCCATTTTAACCAAAATAAGATTTTGCCGGTACCTTTATTAAGGAAATAGTGAGTTAATTCTTTCCTTATGTTCTCCCTGAACTCTGCAGCAATATTTTCTCACAGTATCCATGATCTCAGGGAAGTACATCTTCCTACAGACCTCTTCTTCAGAGCAGTGAAGGGCCTTTTTGATATTTTCATAGCGGGAAATTATACCAAATGCAACTCTCCGCCTCTTTGCACCAATTTTGCAGTTTTTAAGCCTTTGAAAGAAGATACTGGAGAAATTATAATTGTATAATTATAATTGTACCTGAACCAAAGGAACCCTTATTTACCCATACCAAAGTCACATCTAAATCTAACTTGAATTCCTGTATTTAGCCCTAATAGACTCATCATCAGCTTTCAACCTTTGCAATATTAACTCGATATCTAGAGTTGTGTAAGTAGCTAAGATTACCAGCAGCATTTAAGTTTAGTCCAAAAAAAACCAATAGGGTGAGATCAGGAACCTCTGTAGGGGTTTTTCTGAAGCTTGTTGCTGTTACTGTATTTGGTTTTTAATGTATGCAGCAATAGTCCTGCTAGCCTTACCGACAAGGCAAGATTGATTGCTGTAATAGGAGGTATGCAAACTGAATCCATAGATCTAACCACCAGTAGAACATTCTTCAAATTGTGTGTAAAGATGGATTTTGAAGAAAAAAGGCATGTTCATTTTAAAAGAAAAGTAGCATTAGAGCACAATATTTATCACAGGCCCAATGCACAGAAAAACACATATGGGATCCCTTTTTAGCCTGTAAGGATGAACTGTTAAATCCATTTGCATTTTGTTACTGGTAGATAACATCCAGTACTGCCTGCTATATTAAGTTCATCGATTCATCCTACATTTCAGTTATTAGCAGTTGTGACAAAACAATTCACATGAAATCACAGAATGTATTGGGTTGGAAGGAACTTCCAAAGCTATCTAGCCCAATCCCTCTGCCACAAGCAGGGAGATCACTCACCAGACCAGGTTGCCTAGAGCCCCATCCTTGAACAGGCTCATCTTGAATGGCTCCTGGGATGGGGCCTCCACCATCTCTCTAGGCAGCCTGTTCCAGGGATCCACCACCCTCAGATGAATAAAAGATGAACTATTTGATATCAGGAACTGGAAAATGGGGGTAAATAAAATCACAAAGTTCTCCAACCCAGGCAGGATTTTCCCTTTTAGCCAGGAATATGTGTGTATACATATTAATTCTCAGCTTTTCTACTTTTGAAAGGAAACCAAGCCTTTCCTTACTGGGAAATATTC
Organism: Upupa epops; assembly: GCA_013397515.1. Classification (NCBI taxonomy): domain Eukaryota; kingdom Metazoa; phylum Chordata; class Aves; order Bucerotiformes; family Upupidae; genus Upupa; species Upupa epops. The sequence goes on along the minus strand of VZRI01010419.1, from coordinate 629,986 downwards.
CTTTTCTTTGCATGCCATCACATGTTTGAACACATGTAGTAAATCAAACTGCTTATTTGCAGTCATATCCTTCTGCTCATACACCACAATCGGATCTTTCAATATTAACTGTTTTTCAAGAAAGGCATCTTGCTGTTCCTATGTTTTTTCCGCTACATTAATCTTCCATTCACCTTTGTAACTGTTATTAACTGAGAATAAACAGGGAGCTAATTTTACATGAGACATTCAGTTCCAAAGAAAGTCTGAACCATCTGGAATGGATGTGAGAGGATTCTTGACACCCGGTTTCATTAAATTCCCCATATGGTCCGGAATTAATTCTTTTTTTGTTTGGTGGCTGTTATTTTGTTTTGGGGGGTTTCAGGGGGAAGGGGGTGGGTGGGTAGTATGCTTCTTTGCTCTTTTTGTTTTTTTATTTTTGGTGGAATAGGGAACAAGACACTGGAGGAAGATTTTTCTGCAAAGCTCGTTTTACCTCAGCAAAAATGTGGTGTGCTGTGAAGTACGTGGCACAGTCTATCTGATCTTCCTGGTAATGCCATTACCAGATAAATATATAACTTTTTAAAAAAATGTAAAAAAGTTATGATGAATATTAAACTACTATATTTATTTCCAACTCTGCATCCTCATTTCAGGCAGAGCAGCAGTAAGAGTTGTTTCAAAAACAACTGCGTTATTCAGTCTAGAGAGGAGGAGGCTGAGAGGAGAACTTACTGCTCTCTACAGCTGCCTAGAAGGAGGTTGTAGCAAGGCTGGTGATGGTCTCTTTTTACTAGTGGTAGGATGAGAGGAAATGGCCTCAAGTTGCATCACGGGAGGTTTAGGTGGGATATTATGAAGAAATTCTTTGCTGAGAGAGTGGTTGGGAACTGGAACAGGCTGCCCAGGGAGGTTGTGGAGTCCCCATCCCTGGAGATGTTTAAAGAACAAGTAGATAGAGCACTTGAGGCCATGGTCTAGGCGTTACAGAGATGTTGGGATGAGAGCTGTACTTCCATGCCTTCCAGCTGTAATGATTCTATGATTCTATGAACAAATACTCATTTTTATAGGGCCCAGACTTATAGAGATAGCACTATGACTATGGTACAGCAAAAACCCACAGGGTATTTTAATGTCATATATATTTTTGAGAAACCTTCAAAACTAGAGATCAAGCATAGTATCATCATCAGATACCAGCATTTTCTTGCTACAATGCACAGAACACACCAAGCACACCAACAGAAAGCCGTTCAGTAGTAGAGCAGGGTGTCATGTCCCTGTTTGCCCTTGAGGAAAAAAAACAAATTATTCTTGTATTTGACAAAAACAGAATGGAACCTGCTTCTGTTTTAAAAGTGACTACATCACACAAAATTCTTAAATGAATTTCTGTTTCATTTCCACTCCTGCATGAACTCAATATGACTGAGCAGACAGAAGTACTAGTTATCTGCTTTAGTTAATGTCATGTGAAGCATATCTGTAGGCAAAAGCCTACTATAAAATATCTTTACAGCTAGAGATAGCAAGTCCTATCTCTAAGGATCCTTATTCTTACAATCTGTTCACCACAGGCTTTGTATGAAGGTACTGAAGGCACAAGAAGCTTTTCCTTTTGCACACTCTAGCTCAAGCACTGTCTGCTTTTCGTTTAGGTTTACTTGGTTGGTTTTAGGTTGGACTGTTGGACTGGATGTCTTTTCCAGCCTCATCATTACTGTGATACTGTGATAAAAATAAGATGACTGATGAATAACAAGGTGAAGAAGCAATGAAAAAAACATCAGGTTGCACTGCCAAATGCTGCTTAATATGCCTGACCAAGGCGCCATGATGACTATGATGTCATTTTGAGGAAAAAAATATCATCATGTAGTTTGTCCCAGGACTGGGCTACTCAGCCCTTAAGTTTAACAGTGTAATTTTCATCTCATCTCTTGTTGTTGCATTGCCCAAGATAGCCCCTCAGTAACAGCTGGTCAGGCTTTGCTCACTGCATCACTAGGATGCAAATGTCTTTCTCATAAGTCATCCTAATGTCAAATCAGTAAAGCTTTAATAATGTTTTGGGAATACTATAGTCTTATACTACTTTTTTTTTAACACCACTTTACCATGCTTGCAATGATAAAAGCCAGAAGATAAACTCTGTCTTGACCAAATGAGGTCTGTTGCATCATAGTGGACAGATGAAGAATCAATCAGTAGTAACCTACAGGTTTGGCTATCAGAAAAGCCTTACGATGATACCCTCATTACTCTTCATAACAGTGTGCATCTCTTTCATACCTGCAGTCTCAGATCTTTCCCTATTTAACACCTACTGTAGTCACATGGAAACCTGAGACATATAGATGGGACATAACGTATGATACTGCTTTGTTCCAGTCAGCAGCTGGCAGACAATAGCTGGCTTTCAACACAACTAGGAAAACTTGTATTTTCTTTCTTTTCTCTTATCAAGGCTCTCCCTTCTGCTATGTAGACATTTCAGACCCTTTAGTTCTTAACAACTAGCTCTGAAGTAGGTCCAGAGGCCATGAAGATGACCAGAGGGCTGGAGCAACTTTTCTATCGTGCAGGCTGCATGAGTTGGGGCTATTCAGCCTAGAGAAGAGGAGGCTCTGAGGAGACCTTCTAGTACCTGAAGGGGACCTATAAAAAACCTGGGGAAGGGCTTTTTACAAGAGTCTGTGTAGGGATAGGATGAGGGGAAATGGTTTTAAGATAGAAGAGGGTAGATTTGTATTAGTTATTTGGAGGAAATTAGATATTAGGAGCAACCTGGTCCGGTAAGCTGTGCTGCTGCCCGTGGCAGGGGCATTGGAACTAAATGATCTTTCAGGTCCTTTCCAACTCTGACCATTCTATGGTTCTATGATTCAGGACATATTATACAGATCTCAAAGTCAGATGGCATTTAGAGCCATTATATCGCCGCAGCAAGTTGTGAGAAGTTCTTTCAGCAAAATTATTACAGATATCCCTTATCAATCCTATTGGAACCATGTCTCAGAAAAAACCAGTATTTAAAAATCTGTTCTGACTGGCTGGTCCTAGTCAGCCTCTTGAGAAGTTTTCATGCTCTACCCCCTGCCCTTGCTTTTCATCAAACCTTCTGCTTGATGGTTCAAAAATATTTTGTCTCACATCAAACTTCAGCCACTTATTCCATCAGAGCAGCCAGTGATTAGATATTTCAAATAATCTGCAGGCGTGGTTCACTTGATCTAGGTGTAAAGTCCTATAAAAAACAGTAGATAAGGCCAGTACAATACATTAAACTGGTTAGACTACAGAAACTCGTGTTGAAACAAACCATCAGTATGTTCTCTCTATCTTTGCAACCTGTCAATGTATTTCTGTCATAACATGGAAGTATTTTGTGCTTGTCAGAGAGTTCCCATAATGGGGAATATAAACTTCCTGCCATTAAATGCTACACAATGCAGCTTTTCATGAGTGACAAATATTAAAACATACTTTAGTAAATTCACCAAGTCTTACTGATCATGAGGTATTGGACCATTAGTTCAGTGCAGCTTCACTGAAATCAAAGGCTTATGGAATTGAATTTATGCAGGGATTCTTATCCTTGGGGATTTTTAATGTTTATTTCAAACCTCCTATACTACATTACCAAATTATAAGATTTGGGGATTTTGAGTTATTCTAGGAAAACAGGGCAGTGTAAGCATCTAAAACTCTTGCAGCAGTGACAGCTATCACATCTTTCTTTGCCACTGTTCCTCTATAGAACATTATCAAGCACATACATGGTGACAGTCTAAAGTTTGTACTAACCTCATCTCTTCACAGGACTTCGTACAGGTACTATTCCATAATGCTTTACCACTTTTCCCCCCTAGAAAAACAAGCTGACAATTGTATTATGTTTTAAGTCATGTTATGTTTGAATTGAGGTTGTTCCTAATGGTTGGACAGTGGATTCACTCTTAGTTACTTCCTGTATTTCTAGTGCTCCATAAATAGCAAAATACTGAAGCTGTATTCAGTACATTTCAGTGCAGAGACATCTGCATAAGACTACTGTTTCAGCAGTTCTTCTGGAAGTAGAAAGAGGAGGATATTCCTTACCCAGGTCCTTGACTAAGACACATTCACATTCAAATGCTCTTCTTATAATCTATAAAGTCAGTCCGAACGATTCATAAATATTGGCATAAATCATGCAGCAGGAGATTGTTGTAGACCTGGGGTTCACTTAACTTCCCAGTAGTATTGGGTGAAAACCTTTAGCCTTAATTGCTCACTCTTTCCATTACTATGTACAAGGTACAGTGAAGGCAGGAGGGCACAGGCTCGTCCATGATTCTGAACCAGGTGGGAATCATGCAATTCCATTAGCTCCACAAGGAATTCACTCACTCAGCAGGACATGGTTGAGCATGGCATCTCAGCCATTTCAGTTAAATTCTTGCAGTCATCTTGGAGTATAAAAAAATATAAAAGAAGTAAATAGAATGTTGCAATAGCTACCTTTTGGGTAGCCTGACTCTGTCCTGTTCAGCAGTGCTTCCCCAAGATGGACACAGCAAAAGGAAGGACTTCAGTCTGTTTATTTTGAGCAGGCACCTAAATGGGAATATTCAGACATTCAGTCTCTGGACAGGGAGCAGACAATCCAAAACCTCAATGTGTCATACGTTCTAAAATTTCTTTTCTTTTTTTTTTTCCAGGCAGATGTTCTAAAGTCCTGAAAGGCTAACATTTGAAACTTCTTTGTGACAAGGGAAAAAAACCCATGATGTTAACACAGCTCCACAATCTCTACTTGAATGCAATGAATTAACAAACAAAACACTGAAGTGCTCAGAATGATTATATCCAAACAAAGTCTAATTAATGCAACTGGCATAAGAGGAGCATTGCATCTTTTGGTAATTAAGTTTTACTAGAAATGGATGAGCAGAGGCATAGGATTAAATTGATTGATTAAATTGATCTATTATTTTCTGGATGAGAAAGAACAATAGCTAATGCCTGACATTCAAAAAAGGAATCAGAGTTTTTGAGAGACTGAAGGAAAAGACTCCAATGAACCTTCTTAAAAGAATAAAACCTTTCTAAAAATCAGTTAAGCAGCAGCATCTTAAAATTGCATTCTGAGTCATGTCTGTATAAAAGAATTTTTTTGCTGGCCAGTCATCACAACAGCATTTTCCCACCTACCAAGCACAGTGGAAATGTCAGCTTGTCAGACTAACATGGACTTAGACAATCCATAAAGCATGGATCAAGCAGTGGAATTCTGATATCCTGAATTGTTACATGTAAATAAGTTTATTATGATAAGCAAAAATTAATCACACTAGTCCTAAAAAAGGACTGATATTCAACAATCACTTTGCTAAAGAAGCTAAAATATTCCATAATAATATTCCATAGTCAGTTCTTACAGGGTAGCAAAATAACTGGTGAGCTGGAAATAATCTATATAATTTCTATAATAATATATTTGGTTCATCACATGAAAGAATAACCTTAGTGTGAGAGAACTTTCCTGGATTTCAAAGCCAGCTGTTACCAGTGTGCAGTTGTTGACTCACTATTTCTTCAGAATAAAACTGCAAAAAACAAATCCCCCAAAATTAGCAAAGATCTACACAAAAAAAGGGGCTAGGGCATCTCAAACTCTGTGCTATGACATTGTTGATCAGAGTTCAGTACCAAATAAGTGAGAAGATATTTATATAATAAATACAAATTTTTTTAGGTGTAAGGAAGGCAAAACCCAGTGTCTTTACAAAGCTGCCTTGTGTAGCACTACTCTTACTCCAGTATCACTAACAGTGGACTGATACAGGCTTTAAATCAATTCTATTTGAACCAGGATGGACTAAACCTGAAACAATCTAGCTAAACTTCCTACCTTTCCAAGTTTTGTTGAGTTCAGACAATTTCATAGAGGTAAAAACGTGAGTAAGATAATGGCTCATGTAATGATCAAAGTAAACACATTCTGGAACTGGGATTATGCCGCATGCCTGTACATACTGCATTTAGGCAATTTAGAGTGGTGCCTCAGAGATTAAAGGTGAGCTCGATTCAGCTGCAATTACACAAAGAAACCAGATCAGCAAACAAAACTCTGCTACAGGATAAAAATGAACAAATCGATTGAGCTTTTATTATCAGTTGCTATTTTTATTGTGTTCCTATTTTCCTCTTTGTTCAGTAATGAAGGGGAGGGTATGTAGGCATCCAAGCTTAAGCCCCCATATGTAGAACAAAGTTTTCATTGCTGCACATTAGCAAACAGGCTGTTAATTTCTTCCAATTTTATTTAAACTTTGCCATGGGACATCTGTTCTTGTGTGCTGTGATATTATTAACACTTTCTACACACTCTTACAGGAACACAATCATTCTGAAAGAAAGGTCCTGCTCTAACTTCAGTGTTTTAGAATGTGCTTTTTAAAAATTTAAATGCCAGCACAACTCTCTCATTATGGGAACAGATGAATTTCTATTTCTAAATTGAGACTGTAAGAAGAAACCAGATGTAGTGCAATATGCACTGCACAGACAAACAGGTACTTAATGGTCTATGTTCTACAGAACAAAAAAAAACCCTACACTTTCTCCCTGATAAGTCCTTGGATTTTGTGAATAACAACTGGGATCCAGCTCCAAACCATCTGAAGCTCTCTTTTAAGAGCCAAAACCCAACCACAGCACACTTTTCTACATAAAAATCAGCCCTATTTGTTCTCAACTTTTTGAGAAAGCCTAAGGGGGAAGCAATCATCCAGATTCCTTTTCCACTCCAATGTCAATCAGTTGCAGTTCATATAATTGAGGCCAAACTCAAATCAGCCTTTATCTGAAGCCTCAAAATTAACACTGCAATAACAACTTTATGGTTTAAATCAGTATAGAGCATGAAGTTATAATTGATTGTTAATTTTTGAAGAAAATACCTTTTTACCTGAAAAATATCATTTGCCTAAATTGAGCATCCTCACAACAGCAGGATTACTTGAGAAAAGGGAGAGAGTAATCCCCAAAGTAAGATTGGTTTATTTAAGGATGTTCTCTCTAGCAGCAGTCTAGTCTCTAACATGTTGTTTGTTTTAAAGGTTTAGAAACATCAGCACAAAAACATTCCCAGACTAACATGTATTGCACTAAAAACTAAGTCAGGGTAAAAGATGACCAAATATTTTGCCCAGATTCCTAAGTATAAGTGTAATATTGCAAGTATCATTCAGTGATGAGATCTAGAACAGCCAAAATCCAAGGCTGTGTGCCAGATTATATAGACTCAGAGTGTATTACCAATGCACCACTAAAGGCACCAGAGCAGGAAAGAAAGAAAGGCCCTATCTTCCAAAATCTCTTTCTATGGATTCCTTACGTAGATATGTGTTGTGTCAACTTGCGTATGCAGCGAATGATGTGCCAAAACCTCCATGTGCCTGCATTGTTGATCTTGTGGGAATCAGGTTCTGTGTCGGTCCAGTAAGGAAGTGCTGAATACAAATGTGATCCCATGTTTTAGAACTAAAACAAACTGACACTACTTTGAACCCATGAAATTTGCTTTGCTGTCCCATGTGGCAGAGAGCCTGCTCTTCAGTATGCTTTCCTCAGCCCTTCCAGTTCCAAACATGAGCTCCTTCTCTTCTCTACACCATCACACACATCCCTACACCATCTTTGATGACTGCTTCATGTTGCATAAAACAGCATGCTACAGCTCAATCCCCTTGTTGCTCAACATACTCAACTGCTACAATCCCTATTGCCAGATTTAACCAGTTATCCTAATCTTGTAATCTGCTGAATGATTTGGATCCTTGCAGAGGGTAGGCAAAGCATAGTGCTACAGGTACCCATGACACCCAAGTTAAGCAACCTGCTAAATCTGAGCTTCACCCCTCCTGACAGGAGCTACATTAAAGATCAGGATGAAGTTGCCTAACCATCCCACTCACACCTCAACCCCACTGCTACCCTACAGCTCACTTTCCTGACAGCATGCTCCTGCTGTTTACAAGTTCTTATTCAGCTCTGAATTTCAACAGTAGTTAGGGAGAAGGTTAGGTGGTCCTTAATTGCTTTTTGGACCTACAGCAGGTCGAAATCTTCCCAACTTTCTGCCAAATCATTTTTCAATATGATTCCAGCAGCAGCTCTGCCAAAGACTCTCATCGATGTCTTTACCAAAATAGTCATCTGGGGGTTTAAAAGCAACTTGATAAATGCTTCCAGCAGCTGCACAGAACTACTACCACTCATTCCAATTCAGGCCCCAACAGAACTTTGGGCTGGCACTAAAACCCATGAGTAGCTGTGCTTTATGAAACCAGTTTGGTATCAGGCAACAGAATATTGGCAATTTCTAAGTTTTACCCTGAGGAATAAGGCAGGCAATATTATTTCAGATTTTACTTTCTTATGAAGCCTCATCTTCTATTCAGGTTCAAAGTTTTGGTTTCTTTTCTTCATAAAACTGAGTGCAGAATTGGAACATATTCCACTGACTTAGACTGTCAACACTTTGGCAAAGGAGTCAGACTTTATGTAATGTAAAGCCTCGAGCTACTTTTATACTATTATGTCAGATATGACAAAAATGTGGCTGAAGAGCTAGTGCAGAACATTGGCTTAAAGTGCCTATGGTTTAAAATACAATATCTATTATTAATACACATTCTCCATGGACTCTTATCTTGGGTAAATCTCTCTTACGTCAAAATGAGATTAATTTTTTTGTTTAATTTTTTTTTAGAAGTCTGATACTACTGAACTAAAGCATAGAAAGGTACTTTAAAATATCAGGAACAAAAGAGTTTTAAAGCTTATATTCAATGCAAATGTATTTCATAACAAGTATAAAACTGTGGAAATTATTTTAAGGCCTGTAAATTCACAGAATTTAAATACTGATTTGTGCTAAAGGAAGAGGAGGATGAGACAACTTCGGGCCATGTGTGTACAGAATCAGTGCCAATCACCTTCATCACAAACACCTCTACACAGATCAGTTCAGTGCAGTGAGAAAGGTGGGGTTACAAAGCCTGACACGAAAGCCAAGGGCTTGGTTACTGTTGGATATCAAGTACTGCTTTACCAAATAGCATGCACAGCTTTCTTGTTCCACATAGCTAGCAAGTGTTCCTTACTGTAATGTTGACATTATAGTCTACTCAAACTAATTTAAAGTTGATAGAAGTCTAATTCTACTCATTTTACTTTATCAGCAAACACTCTTTTGTATTGCTGTTTGGTGAAGTAGTTTTACTTTAGTGACTGCTACTGAAAGTAAACACTTGTAAAGTTTTAGATTAGTTCTCTTATTCTAAAAAGCTCACAACTGTCAGACCTGCTGGATTTTGTTCACCTCTGCTACAAGACAAACACACAGCACAAAGAGTTAACACTTCTGCTCAGAGACCCTCAGGGGGACAAGAAACATTCTAGTCAGATAGGCCTTTGAACTTGCTGGCCTGCCAATGATCCAGCTGTGTTACAATGTGGGAGATAATGGTGTGGGAGTGACATAATAAACAGCTAAAACAGAGACAACTTCATTACAAACCAAAATGAACATTTTGTCAGCTGTTACTATAATACCCGACTGCTGAAAATAGGGTTTCAAAAATAATGATAAATATTCATTAGGACATCATTACAGGGCTATGAAAAACATGCTCAAACTGAGTTACCATCGCTGGGCTGTCCTTTTTATGAGTCGTGATGCCTCATCTCTAGATGCTAATGCTCTTAACTAAATCTGAGCAGTCACCTGCCCTGAACATCAGTAGGAAATGCGTATGTTTACGCTTTCACTGCAGAGTCTCCAAGAGCTCACTCCTGTGAGGCGCTAAGAGGAACAAAAGGAGAAGATAATCTACAGGCAGATGGTAGGTAGCTAGGGAAAAGTCGTGCTGAGATGACTGATCAGCCAAGAAGACAGAAAGCAAGAAGGTCCAGCAACCATGCTGTATGCTACATACTTGGGAGAAAGGGGGACACTTGGCAGGGGGATCACACAGAGTTTGCTTCTGTTGCTTTTACCACTGGTCTCTGAAGTGTAAGGGTCAGAATAAAGAGGAAACTGGCAAAGAAAATGGCAGCCTTTTTGATTCATGTTCCAACAACATTCAACATATCTGTCTTTCTCCTCTTGTCAGTGCTTACACTGGCAGTGTTGCCGTAACTTTTGTGCTGAAGCTGCTTCAGCTGTTCAAGGGAAACGCAGGCAATGAAATAAAGATATGAGAGAAAGTCCCAGGTTAAGCATGCCTTAACAGATGGGATTACCATATCAATAACTACATGTCCATTTCACCATACCAGAATGTTCTTGAGAAGTTCCAGAACAATATCTGCAGTCAACAGTCACCCTTCATTGTGGGGAAAACACAGCTACTCGTGTGTATTAATATATATTTATGTACTTATCACTCCTGCAACCTCATAAACTGTCAACATTTCTAAACTGTACTGATGCCACTTTTGATCTACCTAGAAAACTAAGAGGATGCTTTGCTTTCCTTTGCCTTACCCTGAGCACAAAGTCCTGCCCCTTTTACACTAACACTTCTTACATTTTTCAAAGAACTAAATCAGTAGAAGAGTATTCATTTTTACTTTGGCAAGCTATTTGTCTTCAAGTTTAACTCTTCACTCGCTTTTGGGAGCAGATAGCAGGGAGCTGGCCAGCTTTGTGACAACTGTGCAAAAGCAGAGCCACAGCAGTTACACACCTACCCTTTTCAAGTGCCATGAGGTCAGCTTAGACCCCTGCCTCAAGCCATATCCTGACATGCTGTATAAGGAAACCTCATTTAATGTGGTGAATTAAACTATTCAATATTTACCAAATAAAGCCCACGTGTCACAGCAGATACACTTCTATTATGAATCTTCTGAGTTTTTGTGATGCTTACAAAGAAATGTAGTCCACCTTCCTGTAATCCTGCATAGATACATAGAGAAATAGATAATTTATATGTATGTCTATGTCCTGGCTTTGCAATGATGATGTTATTTCTAAGTGCCATCACCATCCACAAAGATTTACAAGTCAAAAATGGACCCATAGATCACTATGACAAGACAGTTCGAACAATTCTAGTGTCCACCTTCTAAAGCATAGATTCTTAATTTGTAAGAAATATGAAGCATCAAAAGTGTGGCAGGTTTTAGTTTGTAATATACTTGCAATGGATAACCAGGCAAGTATAGTTTTAAGCAGCTAGTACAGCCCTCCATCTGCTGGCAGCACTTCACGTATGCAGCTTGCAAACGTAAATAGGAACTCCATCTAGACTTAGCCCTGCTACAATTCAAGTCACCTTTTTACTGCTTTATTCAAAGAAATTTTATCAGTGGACAGATTATACAAATGATGAAATCTAAAACTTATAATGATACAGATCCCAATAAGAAAAAGACCAACAACCCACTAGTAATTTGAGTAGACTATTTCACCTATTGCCCAATCATACCCAAACCATTGTCAAAACCATTTGTTCCCTATAATTTTTACATAACTATTCGGCATTGTATTGTCATTGGTCACTGGCTTATCAAAGAGCCTGGTAAGAAAAGAAATGAGAATAGGCAATATTACATTCATAAAAGGCATAGTTCTCTTCATAAGCTTTACTTACAAAAGCACTTAAATAATAGTATGCAACATCTGACAGAGAGGATGGTAGGTAAAGCTTCCCCATTAACTTGAATAGCTTGCTAAGAAAAGGAATGAAGAAATGAGAGCCAAAAAAAACCAGATCACTGCCTGTGACAGGAGGTTGAATATTAACAGTCAGATACCCAAGACATAAAAATCTCAGGATTATTTTAGCAAACAAACATTGCATTCTTCACTAAACCCTGGAACTTCACCTAAGTGCACAGGAAGGAAGAGAATTTCTTCATAAATCAAAAATATGAGAAACAGTGAATAAAGGCTGAGTCATCACAACTAACACTTCAACCTCCACCCACACCTCTTACCCATGCACATACACACAGAGAATGAACAGCATTGTTTATGAACACTGACACATCTCAGCATCAGATGAATCATTACGCTAAGTATTTCAGGACACATTTTATCATAGCATGTGAGAGGGACACAAGTGGACTGTTTAAATCCAGCCCACGTATGCTTTGTCCAGTGCTTTGAAAGGCTGCCCTTTCATATTGCATTTTTCAATGTCAAGAGCACTTTAAGCAAAAGTCCATTTCTGAAACAGAACCTGTGTCCCAAAGTAGGCTTGGCTAATGTTCAATGTGATAGTCTTTTCTCTCTAGTGCTAAATGTACATGTTACATTAATTTTGTTCTTATCTTTACATCTATTGTTCATTAGGAAAAATATACATAGTTATGTAATCAATTAACTAAGGATCATCTCTCCCAACAATTCCAGTAGTTCACATCAAAACTTGATTGCAATGGTGCTTCACATGTGACTGCTTAAATCAGTCCTCATTCCTACTGTATGTGACAGCACCACGACAGGCCCCATGCCTCTTTTCACAGTGTTAAACTCTGCTCATTAGAACTCTTAAACTCCTAGAACTCATTGAAACAAATAGTGTCCATCAGGAAAACCATGAATAGCCAAGCGTAGTTCTACCCCAGATAATAATAATAATCAGACAATAATCAGCTACTAACTACTTTACATCTTTCTCTTTAAGCTCTCAATACAGTGTTAGAAATTCATGGTACCTGATTGACTTTAACAAACCTCTGAGCACTTTGTTTAGTGACAAGTAGTCTCACGTTAATAGGATTAGTGTTTGCTGTGCGTGATTTCTGGTTACTGATGGGGTACAGTCACAGCTCATTGTTCTTTAAAATGGTGGAAACTTTATCTCATTTCTCTGTCTAATGAAACTTCATGATTGCTTTTGTACTCCAATGTTCTCTTACAGCATTTCAGTTTGTAGACTTTGTGATAGCTTTCTATCATTCTTCATAGTCTTTCATTACAACACCTGCTGCAGCAGTTGATCTGCCCTTGGGCTTGTGATACTGTGATGAAGCTTTGCAGTGACTCAGCTTGCTATTCACTGAAACTGTTCATACAGAGCTAAAAGAGCTATTATATAACAAACCCATGGATGCCATTTGAAATCTTTGATTTACTTTTGTTCTCAGTATTGAGCTGCACTTCTTAGCCATGCACAGAGAAAGAGGGCTTGGATTCTCACAGTCTGAATCACACAGTGCTGTCATCTCTTCAGATTTTGCTCCACATGCTGCTGATCAAATCACCTCACACTAGCATCCTTCACATCAGAGCTCAGTTCCCCTGTCAGGGCCCAATCCCTTTGTGGCACTCAATGCTACCTGTGAAATACTCATCTTCCACCTTTACCTGCTTACCTGAAAATGGGAAATGTTCAGCCCCTCCTGTGTCTGGATCTTCACTTGGCATTCTTTTCACATCCACTAGACACTGTAATTTTAATCTGACAAGATGCTTGGTAGAAACAGTTGTTATAGTAATGCCTGGGTTGTCATGTCTCTGAATTGGCTTGCAGACAATGGATCTTATCCTCCTCTACCTGTAATTTCTGGTCTAATTTTTTAATTATTATTTTATAGGTGCATAACAATCCAAGAGAGAATGTACCCTGCTGCTGCCAAATGTTATATCCTCTGTCCTTAACAAAGACAAACCTTTGCCAGAGCTCTGCTTTGAGCAGGAGTTTTGACTGGTTAACCTACTGAGAAATCTTCCAACCTGGTATCTCATGTTCCCATGTACTTTTCCTACTAAAACTTGTTCAGAGTGATTGGTAGACTGATTAAATGCAGCACCACTGTATAATCTTGTTTCTCCCAGGTCCTTTGCTTTGTACCTCTTTAGAAATAAAACAGCAAAAGAGCGAAGGGAGTCCATCAAGCAATGAAAGCTATTTGAGCCTTAAAACACATCAGTGTTTGCCTACTACAGCTCTGCACTGAGGTCCCACTCTCTTATTCTAGGTCTTTGGAACAGTCATGAAAGCCAGAAATCCAGGGTAGTTTTCCTTTCCTTCAGAAAGCACATGAGAATTTCTTGAAGTAGCAGAAACAGTAATCACAATCTCTTCACTTCCCTTGTACAAACACTTGTTGCAGCAGAGAAACCAACATTGCTCTTCTTTTCCCATCCCACACAGACATCAACTTTCTGTATTTTAGAATTCTTTGAGAAATAACCTGATCATCTCCCACTACACTTTAACTATTTTTACAAGGTATTAGGAAAAAAATAGCTTCTACTATAAAATAGTTTCTACTTGTTTCTTAAATCTTACACAGCAAGGCTTGGAAGTATCCTATCAATTGCCATGAGGTAAAGATGCCCCAGAATATGCCTGTTCATGTAATACTTTTATCCCCTCTGATATCTGACCTAGCTCAAACTTGAGCTGTATCAACACCTTGAATTAATGCCTTGAGAAACCTGACCATTCCCCTATCTCCTGATCCTCACATTGTTAATTTCATACACTAGCTGACAACAGGCACCTCTACAGAAATGAGAATCCTTAGACATCCTGGAACAAAGCTAAAAACAAAGACTCATTAAAGCAATATTCATGTTCTACCTTCCAACATTCTTTCTCTCAATTCTACCATTTCACATTCAAGGACAGAAATAACACCTGCTCTCCAACTTGCCAGCCACAGGTGTTTTTGTATCAGCCTACCAGCACTAAGGCATTAAGCACCTCTCACACCAAGCATTGTACCCAAGTGTTCTCATTCCAAATCATAGAAATACCAGATGCATTAATACACATTCTTCCTTCTTAACCCTTTAGTATGCTTTACCTGATACATTTTTTCCCACTGTTCCACATTGCTCTTCCCCCATATATGCTGGAAACAGCTCACATTTACATTAAATCATTGAGTAGAGGTCATTGCTGATTCAGCATTGATAAAGGAACATAGTCTTTGTATCTAATTAAGACAACAACTGATTTGCACCTCTAGCCCATCTTGAACCACTCTATCTAGAACTATTCCATTTGAATAACTACATCTACATGCAAC
Source organism: Upupa epops (assembly GCA_013397515.1). Taxonomy (NCBI): domain Eukaryota; kingdom Metazoa; phylum Chordata; class Aves; order Bucerotiformes; family Upupidae; genus Upupa; species Upupa epops. The sequence goes on along the minus strand of VZRI01010419.1, from coordinate 614,953 downwards.
AAGTCAGAACAACTCATAGACACTTTGTATAATGCGAGACAAATGGATAGGATCTTCATTTCCAGTCAGGCAAATTAAGATTGTGAATTTGTGTTTTTCTAGGTCCAATAAGAAAACACTAAAAGTAGTTTGACTGCAACTTGCTTATCTTCTCTTTTCCCCAGTCTCTAATCTTAAAATCCATCTCAACCATCTTCCTCCCCACTCATGCAGAACACTGATAATGACTGCACCAATTCTAAAACTCAAAGAAATGGTTGTTTATCTACAGTAGTTTTTCCTTGAGAAAGGAGAGGTGAAGTGGGTGATGGAAGACAGGAGATGAAATTAGCAAGATTCTTATTCAGGTTCTTCTGTAAATAGTTCTTTTCAGGAAAAAACTGGGGCTGCCAGCTGAACAAATTATTCTGCCTAAGGACACATAGCCATCAAGATTGCAGGAGAGGCTTTATTTCAAAAACTGGCTTGAAGGCCACATCTTGTACTGGGATAGGCTTCCCAGTGGTTGCCAATGGCAAGTACCTTGTACAGATCAGTGAAGGACTATGGTAAAGTTATCAGAGTCCTTCCCACTTCCATTTCCTTCAAAACTCCATGGCCTTTTCATCTAAATTCACTTGGCCTTATGACTACCCTAGCTGCAAAGATGACCCAACAGCTATAATCCAAAAGTGTAGTCATACAAAGGTAAAGGCTCTAGATCTACCCATCTACAGACAGATTTTCATATTCTATGTTGAATTCAAGTCAATCATACCCTAAATTCAAGAGTACTCTGATTCCCTCAGTGTGTGCAAGAGAAATAATTCACCTGAAAGAACACGGCAAGTTTCTAATTCATCTCATTCTCTTTATTGTCCTGTTGTAGGACTACATATAATCTTATTGCCTGCGTTGCATGTTCCTAAGGTTATCCATAAAATGCAATTCTACATCTGAGCTGATGGTATTCAGTTATTTATAGATAGGTAGGTAGCAGAGTGCCTTTTTTCCTTGCTCATCACAGAAATGGTCATGAAGCAATGCCCACACACTGTCAGATGAGGATGATGTTTCAATACTGGTCTAAAAATCACATCAGGTTCTACCAAACCCACAAATGAGTATATTAACATATTGCCATTTGAACAAACTCTGTGGACATTAGTGAACTGTTCCACACACAAAAAAACAATGAGTCATTTTCTGCCTCTGTGCTTGCCTCTTAGGGATTGAGATGCCCTGTGGTCCCACAGGTGCTGTAGAGAGAAGCTCTACATCAAAACTGTTTTCGGGTCACACGTGCAACATCCTTGGACACAGGTCTATGGCACTGATTCTGTCACCTTTCTAATATGAAAATACATTTTATGGATGCAAGATAGGAGTCACAGCATCCAGCATAAAGGAGCAACCAGACTTAGTGAGCTGCAAAATGCCACACATTTTATGATAATATCCAGTGTAAAAAACCATTGTTTTCTATGCAACTCTGTGCAGCTGAACGTGTCTTCTGAGGGAAAGCAAGATCCATCATATTCTAATTAATTCAGGATGTCCAGGCAGTATTTAATGTGAATAAATACTGTCCTTAGAACACAGCATAATTTGAAATGTTTGTGGTTGGGTTTTGCCTGTTTTGTAGAACACATCTATATAGCAGTAACCACAGCAGTAATGTATTTCCTAGTAACTGTAACAAACAACATGACTATAGGAGAAAATGTGGATGTTTACATAAAGAATAGGATTAGAAAAGTTACTGAAATAATAGATGGTAACTATAAAATCTTCTGGAAAGACATTACAGTACAGGTCCTCCATAGTTTCCTAGCAACACCATTTTCTCTGCTTTCTCAGAGTATCATGAAGTTGTGGAATCCTCCTACACATAATTTAAAAAATGAAATATGAAAACAAGGATGCTCCGTCTTCCAGAGTAGAAGCAAAAGGATGGTTTCAAAGCTTGCTGAAGCACAACTCAGTAACAAGCAGCACCTGTCACTTGTTTAACTGTATTTCACTTGCATCTTAGACATTGTCAAAGGCTGAAATGTAGCCATCAGATAATCAGCCCTCATGATTCAAAGAATAACCCAACAACGCATGGCAAGTAAAGAACATGACAGATTTTAGAGTAACTTTAGTGACCACAACAAGAATGCAGACATAAAGCGGCTTTGACCCATGGTTGTCCCATAGCCTTCTCTAGTCAGGAACAAAAAGACAAGCCCTGCTTTATCCTATACTTTACAGTGATTCCCTCCAGAAAAAAAAAAAAAAGTTTATTATCCCAACCCCAGGACAGAGGAAGCTGAAATAAAATTATTTGGCTAATCAGTCTTAGCCCTTATTAGTGTTAGTACTAGTATTACAACTACCCCACTGTAATGATATTTAAAATTGCAAGTATGATATCTACTTACAATTATGACTAAGTCCCAGCTCATAAAAACAAGTGAGGGTCCAGTTTCCCCAAAAATTTCCTCTGAAGAAATTTTTCACCAGCAGCATTAATATGTCCATTTTTAGATTGGGAAGGTTACTGTCCTTTCTTTAATCACTTAGAATACAAGGTAATTAATGCATGAGTTTGCCAACCTACAACAATTTGCATCTATAACTTGCAAGACAGGCAGCCTTCTTAGCACAGGGCAAGTTATCATCCCACAAAAAACCAGGAACACACCTTTAAAAACTTAAATTTCATTAAAGTAATACAAAACTATTAAAAGCCCAGGAAATTCAAATTACAGTTTTACACAGAAAACCGTAGATTTTTCCCCATAGGGTAGTGAACAGAAAACCACCACCTCCTCATAGCTTAAAAATGAACACAGAATATTTATGACATTCAATTCTACCAGGATTCTTGTTTCTATAAAGTAGGAGGAAATGGCACAAGTCACTGCTCTTTTCCTTTACTGGAAAAAAAAATCTAACACACAAAGACTAAATGCTTCCAGGGCTGTGCTGGCTGCTTGTGCCTGTCCTCACAGGGGGACAGGGCATAGGGTTTAGCAAACCTGCCACCCAGAGAAACTGCCCCATCTCTAAAAGTTCCTACCTTTGTTCCGTGTTCTATCAGCACAAGGGAAATCATATTTATTGCATCTTCTTCCTTTTTGAGTACGAGCAGTTAGAATTTGGATCACACCATTTGACCAATGTTACCAAACTTTTCCTGTGCCAGTCAACCCACAGACCCAGCCTATTTAAGCAGGTGGCAATACCAATTCCTGACAAAATTATCCTGATAGCTTACCTGCAGTTCAGCACGATGTGAGCTGCACAGGAGTACAACTTTTTTCCATTCAGTTTTATTTCATTTGATATTAGGATCTCATAAGGGCACCTTACTGTAAACTGAGGTGAATGAAGCTGAATTTCAGTCCTAGCTTTAATTTTTAAAATACACAAGTAAATAAATAAATCACAACACAGATTAGCACCTGAACCAGCCACACTAATTCTGCAGCTGCTTCCCCAGCTCAAGAGAAGCCAACACCAGGAAAATGCAGAAGATAATTCAGCAAATCCATATGGCCATACTACAGTAAGTATTCACAACTAGTGCTCTACATCTCTTACAATAACTAGAAAAGCCAAGAGAGGCAGGAATTGCTGCACTCTTCCATATTTATCCTCCCAATACAGGATGAGCATGCACTGCCTACATCAGGTAGTACAGGAATCTGAATCTTAGAATAACTTTGGCACATTGGTAAAAGTAATGCAGACATCTTTTCCTTTATTTGAATTCTAAATCAAATTTTGATGGTTGCAGACCACCAACAGATGCAGTATTAAAACTAAAATCTATTAAAAACTTAAATTAAACATATATATGTGTATATGCGTGCTGACTAGCTTTCACACACCAGTCAGAACCTGAGGTTGGGGTGCGAAAAAGTTAATAGGAAATCGGCTGATTTTTCATAGTGAGGAGTCACACTTTGACAATAATGGTGCAGATAGTTTTCTTCATTAAATATATACCTGTACAGTGACATCACAAAGAAACTGGAAAGAAAGAACTGTACTGTAACAGGTTTTAGATGAATGTATCAGCCTGCTTCTATTTACTATGTTCAATAGCAGGGGCACTTGGATATGAAAAACATATCCAACTGAGAAGCAAAACATTAGGCAACAGTATTAGAAATGGTACATCCTTATTTAAATAACGTTAAGAAATTATTTGTTAGGAAAACCAAACCCAAACCCTATGTACTTCTACATTTAGAACCATAAGTAAGATGTAATCCTACCCATGTGACTTTACAGTCTAAACCAGACAACTCAAACATGACGACGGTAGCACAGAGCAAGTTCTATTATATTTAATAATGGAAAGAAAAGAGAAATGGCTTCCTGGAATAGGTTTCAAGGCTTAATGTGAAAGATGAATGCTTGAGTAGCACAGAGGCAGCTTGCCAATCTTTTATTTGTTACAAAAGGATTACCTAACCTTTCAGGTACAGCTCAAGGGATACAGGTGAAAGTCTGTGTCCCACATTTAACTTGAAATCACAGCCTCACAGTACATCATTCCCCGCTCTTTGAAAGGGGGTAATATTATTCATATTTCTTAATAGTCCTGTAAGGATAAATATACCAGACACAGATGCTATGGTAGCTGGGCTACTTAAATATTTTTAATAAGATGAAATTCTATTATTTGTCTGAACATGCAACCATTATTTGCAGATACAACAGTAAAATAGCATGAATCCTAAAACCTTTCACAGGCAAATCTCCAGCACTCAGATACAATGAGAGGAGCATTTCAGATAAGTTCCATATGGAATGAAGATCAAGACCAGATGCAGCTGAAATGTGAATGGAGGAACCATACAGCAAGGAGCTGCTACAGACAGCATCATGTAACTGGGAATACACGTGACACACAGCACAGTTCCAATCAGCTGTGCTGCCAAATCCCCCAGTAAGTCACATCTGTAGACATTTGCAGGTAAAGGTATTAACTGAACCTGGGAAAATAAGACATTCCAGTTTCTAAATGTCTTAACAATTTTTAGATCTACTTTAACCAAAAAGGAAAAAATCACAGAGCTTTAGCTTATAACAGCAACTGCGTAACGGAACTATTTGTACTAAATACCAGAATAAGTAACAAAATGTCAGATTTCTCCGTGTGGAGATTCATTTAACACACATTGAGCTACATCTATTGCTGTTAATAAACCTTTTGTGCTTCCCTCTGCACTAGTATTCTAACGGGTGAAAACTATGAAGTTCAGAGCTCAAAGCATATGGAATTTTCCACGTCACATGTTAAACCAAGTGCTGGACTCTGTTGGGCAGAGAACATTCAGAAAGAAAAGCATTCAATTCTAACCATATGTTTGAGCTGAAACAACATGTTCATTCTGCTATGGCTGAAAAATTTAACTGCTTTACAGTTAGCAGCAATAAAGAGGGAAAGGCATTTTGAAACAGCATTTACTGTGGAAGAGAAAGTAATTACAGCGTAGTAATGAAAATGCCCAATGTACATTTCAGAAGTCTGACACAATATAATAGTAAGTTATACCATTTCTGTCACAATATTTATTAGTGTTAGTGTGGTTATACAAGGATTAAAGAAGTCTCACAAGAACTAAAATAAGTGGGATTTTTCATTTTCACTGTTCCATGCCAAGACTTTTGTCTTTCACAGGATTGTGAAAAATAATCTATCCTTTTACCAACTGAACTAATACCAGTTGTAGAAAAGTGTGAGTGTTCTGTTTAACTTTTAATTGCAATTATAGCACTAAGCCCATACAGCTAATAGGGTAAAGTCAGTGCCCAGGACACCCTGGAAGAGGAGACATCTACAGTGTGTGCGTTCATGACAGAACACACTGCACCAGGCAGCCCCTTGGCCACTGGGGCAGCAAGAAGCTTCCACTGCACACACATCCTCGCAAAAAAAAAATTTGGTTTTTTTACTTAGCTAATTAGTCATCATCATTAGAAAATCAGACATTGTCTTGATTAGAAAGAAAAACACATTAATTAGATTTTTTTTAATTACCATTACAATTTCAAGCAATTAAAGCCAGTCCAGAAAATTAAATAATTGCACTCAAATACAAAATTACTTCTCCTTTTAGACTGAAACCATTATACGCCTGTTGGAGAGGTTCTACAGGTTAAATTTATGCTGGAAAATAGAAAAAAAAAAGGAGACAAAAAGAGACTAAATGTTTTCCAGCTCTCAGATTGTGTTTATTGTGTGGTATCTGGCATTATTTTTTCCGTGACTTAGACTCTCAGTTGCTGTTGGCATTTTTCTGCTGCTGTTTTGCACAGGTTCCCCACACCATCTGCATTCAGATTTTGCATTGGATCCTCACAAAAGGATCCTAGAATCACTTAAATTTCTATAGTTTTCCTTGTGTGATACTAATTTATGGTATTGTGATCAGCATTATTTGGCGTGTGATTTTTAAATGTACTGAAATCAGGTATATGAAGATAAACTCGTTTTCGTGTTTCAACACTACAGGTCCAGAGTATGACAGCAACATTATTTAACTTTTCACCTTAGAAGTTGAAGATTTTTATGTTTAACTTCAATAAATGAACCTGTGCAATCCAGGGTAAGAGTATGAGATCTATTTCGTGCAGCAGGGGAGCACACTAAGACTCACCCTAGAACATGAGGCAATCTCTGGCTTTGTTTTTGCTATTGTCATTCTAATTCTTACACTTCGACATTGCACAGGATAAGCCAACACTGGAAAAATTTGACAGGTCACTTCCAGTTTAAGATTAACCTTTTTTTAATTACTTTTTTTTTAAATACCACACTGCACGCTAGCAGAGAAAGCCTTCACATCTCTCAAAACTTTGAGCACACTGTGATGACAATAGATAACTCTATATAAGCAGCTTCAAAACAGTGTCCAGGCATTGCTTTCTCCAGCAACAAGGATCTGCTCAGCTTTCAGAGAAAGACTTCAGGAGTAAAGACATGTATTTGTGGTTTACAGCTACAGGCATTGTAAACCTCTGTCTGGAGATTACAACAACCTGAATGTAAATGTTCAAGGCACTAGCTGGCTCTTAGAATGTTATTTATCTGCAGATCAGTTAGAGAATAAGGTTCAGTTCAGGATGACATTTAGTTCTCCATTAGAAAAGTAGTCCTGATACTCTTCTTCCAGGCAACCACCAACAGCGTAAGAGAGCTGGGTCTGAAGCTGCCAGGGGAGGGTTAGGTTGGGTATTAGGGAGCCCTTCCCTTCGGAAATGGTGATCAGATACTGAATGGACTGCCTAGGGCAGTGGGGGAGTCCCCATCCCTGGAGATGTTTAAGGAGAGATCAGATGTGGCACTTAGTGCCATGGTCTGGCTGATGTGTTGATGTCAGGTCACAGGCTGGCCTTGATGATGATCTCAGAGGTCTATTCGACTCAATAACTACATAGCTGTGGATTTCTTGCTGCAATTCAAGTGGCTTGTAACATTGAGAAAACAGAGATGAGTAGAAGGAAAGACAGACCTAACAAACCTCACAGCTGAACAAGTCTCCTCAACAACCTGAATTAAGATAGCTCAGTTCAAGCTGTAAAGTTTTTCAGACTCGGGAGTTCAAACCAACCTTCCAACGCAGTCTTCGTTTCCCAGATACTCCCGGATACTTCGTCTCCCTGAGTCTGCAAACAGGCAGCAGCAAAATTTACCCCTGCAATATTCTTCTGGACACTAATACCCAGTAAGAGGCCACTCCTCACAGTTTCACGCCTGTTCTAGAGGCCAGTTTTTGAGGAAACTGATCGTTCAGGAGAGGGAGCTGGTGAAAAGAGACAAAAGCCCACTTAAAGTCAGGGGATATGCCCATGAGAAAAGCGAAGGAGTGAAAGGCCACGGTAATGAGAAACACAGTGGCAGCCAGCGCCAAGGTCTGTCATCAGCGCCGAGGTCTGACATTCCGGTTCTTTCTATGCCCCCTCGGTTCTGCCCGAGGAGCAGGGGGGNACAGAGGAGAAACCTCTCATCCTCGCCCCCGCTCCCCCCTCCCCGCCCCTCGGAGCCCGCCCGTCCCCGCTCTTCCTTCGCAGCCAATGGCACAGGCGGGGTGGCTGCCTGCGCTGGCAACGACCCAGCGCCGGGGCTGCGAGGAGACCAGGAGGAGGAGGAGGCAGCAGGCTCTGCCCGCTGGTCGCTCCCGCTTACTCAGCTGCCGGCACCGGGCACTCGAGCTGTCGCCGGTACCCCTCCCCGCCGGCGCCCACAGCATGGACTCGGACTCCGCCGAGCTCAGCGAAAGCGAGCTGGTCTCGCCCGCAGGTAAGGGGCGAGCGGCGGGAGGGGGAGGAAAGGGAGGGCTCTGCTCGCACCGCCTCGCGGGCAGGGTGTGGGGCTGCACGCGGGGCAGCGACCGCTGCCGGCCCGGGGCTGCTGACCGGGGTCCCACTGAGCCGGGCTCCGCACAGCCCCGGCTGCCCCGGCTCGTCCAGGCGGCGGTGCCGGTGTGAGTGCGGTGCGTTGAGCTTTGAATCCACAGACGGCAAAGTTTGGGGTTTGGTTGGGGTGTTTCACCATCGCTCAAAGGCGCAGGGAAGAGTCCCTCCTCCTGAGAGCCCCGCGGGCCGTCAGGCTTTTGTTTTCAAGCCCAAACTTGTCACGAAAGCCATGGAAATGCCGCTGTCTGGCTGCTGCAGCCTGCATAGTTGTTAGACGAGACAGAAGAAAAATAAAGAAATCTTTCCTGCCGTTTCCAAATCTTCACGTTGCTGCCCTGCGCAAAACCATGCATTGCTGGGGTGCCCTATGCAAAGGCAGCACATTGGGACACAAGCTTGGTGAAACCCAGCACACACAGAGATACCAGTACAACGTGTGTCTAGTGCTGGTCTGAAGAGAGCTGCCGTCAGGTCAAGGCGACCCACTTGCCCGTGCTTATCCCGGGTCTCTCACCCATCTTTGGTCAGTGGCGGTGCCACCCTACCATCAGCAGAGTTAGCTCCATAGGTATCACACCCAGCTGGCAAGTGACAGACACAGCAGGGTTACTGAACATGAGTGCAGGTGGGACCTGTTTAAACTTCATGATGGAAGTCACAGGCACCTTGGCTGAAGCCATTCTAATAGGCATCAGACACAAGTAAGCACAACTGAGCAGCATCTGATACTGCCCTAGTGATCACCATAAACCCAAATAGTCACCACGTAATGTTAGATTATCTTCTTTGAGGAAAAGTCTGAACTGGGCAGATTATGGTGAAATGTGTATATACCCTTTATCCCAGCCAGCACCTCCCTTCACCTCTAAAACAGAAAGGTTTCAACACCAAATACTTTATGTAGAACAGAAAAAAAAAGTGATATTTTAACTGTGCTATTAATACATCAGTGGTTAAGAGCAGTAGGAAGTCATAAGATAAACAGGCATTCTCACTGCATCTTCCAGCTGAATGGGATTTTACAGCACACTGTTAAATCTAACTCAGTTCTGTATATCAGAGGTGTTTACTCCTGATATTTTGCTTTGCATTTTTGCACTTGAGGTCTAGAGTGACTAGCAACAGGTCATAGATCTCCTTATCTTCATAAAGCTCCGTTAGGCAGAACTTATCAACAGAGAACACCAACAGCTACTCTTTTTCTTCAAAAAATTCATTCAAAGTGGCACACGAAGCCCAAGTTACAAACAGAAATCAATTTAATAGAGCTCCTGCCAACAGCTTACTCCTGCTCCAAATAGGATTTTCTCTTAAATACATTAAAAATAACTATGCTCAGGGATAGGCATAAGTGCTTTTTATGTCATCACCTGCTAGCTGCCAAGAGTTGATATTGCCTCCTCTTTCCTATTCCTTCTTTGTACTAGCTAAGGGAAGAAAAATCTGGTGTTTTGACCATACATGGCAGATGCCTATGCAGTAGAGTAAAATCAGAGTAGAGCAAAAATTTTCAACTCAACCAGTTGAAAACATTTTTTCTGCACTAAAGAATTACTTGTTGTTTGTGTCCTTGAGCCTGTTCTGAAAAATCCTTTTTTCTTTCTTCTCAATTTTGTTTGGCCTTTTTTCTGTGCTCTTGCCATATGCACAGTGCAGCATCTCGCTGTACGTGGGTGTTCAGCAGTCATGCTGTCAGTCACTGTTGCAGGCGCAGAAGCTGGGGGGTTATAGTGTGGGATTCAGATACCACTTTGCTCAAGGAGGTGCTGTGCCCCACAGATCCCAGTGACCATGGTCATTCATTCTGCTTTCAGTTTATAGGGAAAACAGAGTGCCTCAGAGAAGTAAGTATTTGGCATGAAGCCCTAGTAATGGCTTGATTTTGGCCATTTATTTTAGGAGACCTGGGATTTTATGCAGAAAGTGATACCAGTTCTAACATTTAGCTTACTGTTATTACCAGACTTCCAAGTTTGTAAAGCAGTTACTCCAGCTTACACAGTTAAAACTTCCTGTAGCCCTTGCCTGCTTCTTCAGTGGTTCAATTGTTCAAGCCTAGCATGATGCAGCTTGCTTTATCACCAGGGCTCCATGATGCTAATGCACTACAGATGTTCAGAAATTGATCCCAGTTTAGGGTTTGTGCCGCTTGTGCAATACTCAGCTGTTTGCTCTGTCGAGGTGGAGCAGCACCCCTTCATCCCTGGGACTCACACAGGTGTGCACAGGACAGGAGGCTCCCGTGTACATCCCCCACCATCTGCCACGCACGCTTGGCTTCCAAGAGCCAGCTGGAGTCTTACTCTGAGATCCCAGCAGCCTCATTTCCTTTAATAGCCCACTTAGAGCTGAGTCTCCAAGGAGGCAAAGTATTTTTTCTGTATTTATTCTGAATGTGTTGTCACTGTAGTGTCTTCATATTTCGTTGGTGCAAACAAAAAGCTCCTTACATGCAAGCAGTGCAAGATGTTAGCTGTACTGGCAAGCAAACAACAAAAGCATCACACCTCTACACATACGAGCATCCAGCTTCATGGCCTTGGCTTCCATCCGTCACTGCTTCACATCTGAGCTGTTCATATAGCCAGAAATTTTGGTTTCTCAAAAAGATTACTTCTCAGACAGACCTTTATTAAGAATATTAAACAGATCTCTGCAATTCTGAAAGAAGTACATTGGAAAGCCAGAGAAAACAGTACAGGTACACACTTGCTAGCACTACCCTCAGATTTCCCCAGTTTTACTGGACACGTGGCTAGTCACATTTCTTTTCTTGTCCTATAGATAAGCTTTTGAGAACTGAACAAGTCACCTTAAAATAGAATTTTGTTCTCATTTTTTTTCACGTCCACCCATTGAGAGAGGCTTTTTAAAAAAAGCTCTGCAGTAGAGGACACACTGCTTTTCCCCAGCTCTTTCATAAGCAGCCTGCTGTGCACAAGGGTGATCCTTTGTGCCATCTTTTAGGGTAACATTTCACAAAAAGTCAGGCTGTCACCAGCAGCAGTGATTTGAGGTTTAGAGGTTCTGCATAGCAGAGACAGAAGGCATCAGAACTTTGTTCGGTGTATAATGTCCTCGGCTGAAACAGGCAGGAATGTTGCCATATAGCTTTGATGCAGTATTGATTTAAACCTTTCTACAGGCTACTCTTGGAACATTTCTATATTTATTTAATGGAGCACCTTATGTTGCACCCTTAATGTATGGTAACTACAGGTTAAATTGTCTGTATAGTCTTTAGGAAAAAAAAAACCCAAACAGGTTATTTGTATGAAGTTTAACATATCCCAGAGAGTAAACTCTTGCTGGTCCCTTCTCTGGCTTTCTTCCCACTGCAGTCAAAAAACATTTGGCCTGGGAAATAGAGCAGCTTGCACTGCAGGCACTAAACACTTCGAGCTCTAAACTGATGACAGGATTTATTTTTTTTGGAAACATTAACACTGTGGAACCTACAACTTTGTATGATACCAGAGGTAACAAAATGAAGACAACCTTATCGCTAGATTTGCATTCAGAAAGGCAGCGGGAGTCATCTTATTTGCTTCAGTAGGGCCAAGATCTTACCCTGCAACTCCTGGTACAAAAATACTCGTGCATTTCAAATTGTTTAATAAATTGCCTGAACTCTCCCTGGACAATAAATACACATTTGGTAAAAACAGCAGGTTTAAACATTGTTTACTGTTGTAAACCAGACCCAAATAATCTTTCTGGAGCTGTAATACTTGATTTGCCATGCTTAGCAAATCACTTTTTCTCCTGTTTCTTATGCTGTATGCACTGCCTGTACTTGTGTGGTGTTAATCTTTTTTAAGCACATCACATGTTCTAATCACAGCTTTACAGTGTTAAATGACACTCAAGAGCTAATATATTCTTGTAAATAGAAAATTAATTAGAAAGCATACTGTAAGGTATTTAGCACTTAATTATCTGAGGCCTCAGTAACATACATATGTGATAGGAAGCACAAGCAGGCAACTTAAAACTCTCTGCAGTATCTCACTGGCAATTTGGAGATGACAAAAAGACCTGCTTTGCCCCAGGGAATACTTGGGTGTTTGAACAGGGCAGGTTTTGGTTCAGCCAAGTCTTGTTTTGGTTCAGCCAAGTCTTGTTTTGGTTCTTGGGGAAAGTTTCAAGCCAGATGTACGACAACATTTATCAGATTTCAGACAAACCGGCAGAAGTGGTAGGTAACACAGCATGTTGTAAATACAGAAGCTAGAAAAAAAACATCCAAAAGATACATTTGAGTGGAAAGTACAGACTTCACTGGATGCTTCTGTTACAAAGTGTTTCTAGCATCTGTCCCGTAAAGGACTCCCCATCCCCATCTGCCATAAAACAAAAGAAAAACAAAGCTAGTTAAAGAGAGATGGACAGATGACAGACATGAACTGGCAGGGCATGAGAACCCATGCTCCAGGCACAGAGCAAACTGTGGCAAGCATGGGTCCAAGTTTCACTGCCAAAAGAGAGAGGGCAGGAGACACTTCAGGATGAGCAGCAGCGGCCTGCTGTGAGGGCAGCCCAGGGAAGGCACCTGAGCCAGCAGCCTGGTGGGGTGCGTTTTATTTTTTTCTTTTTACTGTTCCCTCCAGGAAACACCTGGACTGCTGATTTACATCCAGGCCCCTCCTTAGCACAGTCACTGTCATTAGGAGCCTTGTTTGACCAGGGAAGAATGGCAAAAATCCTATTTTGCTGTGACAATAGTAAAGCCTGGAAATCATCCCACTTCTGTCAAGACAAATAGACTACTTGGACAAGCAGAATAGACAGGTTAGCTGAACAGGTCAATTTGTTCAGGCATCTCTTTTTTTAAATCAAGTGGAAATATGAACTTCATGAGGCCCTGGATTGAAGCCCAAGCTCACCAAATTGTGCAACATCTATGGATAAGAAGATAGCTAAGCAGCAGTAGGTGATAGCATATGAGGTAACACTTTCCAGTAGCTTTGATAGCTTCTTCCTACTTTTGTGAGAATGGCATATGAAAACATGTAGCCCCAGAAGGACTTGCCATGAGTGAGGCAGAATCTGACTCCCAGGCAGGGGTAGCAGGCACAGGAAGGATATTGTGTTGTTATTTTAGTGCATCAATATTTCATAATCTTGATCAAGACTACTTGCTTTCAGGACAGGGTATGTTAGTGCTACCCACACACAAACAGCATGCAGAAGCCACCTACAGCTTTGCCGGGTCAAAGATAGCTCATTTATCAGGTAGGGGCATCCATTTTACACAGATGTGAGAGATGGTTGTTTCTCTGTGACTGGGCTCATTTGGTCCCCAAACTAAGCTGTTTCCACTTGAAAGGACACCGCTAGCAGCCAGTGAACAGAAAAATCTCTACTTTTTCCAATACGTGGATAAGCCTCAGTGCAGGAATCTTTGATTCCAGATGAAGTTCATAGATAAGAACACGGGGCAATATCCTGCAACACAACAATCATCAACCATGCCTGCCTGCCTTGCCAAAGGCCTGGGATAAAAGTGGGTGCCATTTGATGGGGTACTTTGGCAACAGTGGATGACCTGCACCAGGCAGTGAGCAGATCTTCCCAAAACCCTCACACTTCCCATTTGAAGAAACAAATCATTATCCTTCTTATGCTAGGAAGAGTGAGACACCCAGTTTGCTGCTACAGAAGAACAAAGCTATAAATCCCAGGAAAACAGTAGGCCACTTAGATGCCAAACTGCTCTTGAAGACCTGGCTTTCCCAAGAAGCCTTTGGTATTTGCATTTTACTCACAGCATCAGCCTTGGGCTGACAAGCCCTCCTAGGTCCCAGGACAGGATCAGAACCCAGTAACTTTCTAAAAGCTATCTTTAAGAACAAACCAAGGAGGACATGGCTGTGGCCCAAGCAGTGGTACATAATCCTCCACACTGTTTATGCATTAATGTACCTCCTGGCACTGCTTCAGCCCATGCCAGATAGCCTCCTACAAAGTGTCCTGGCATGAGACGGAGGGTAGCCATGGCCAGTACAAATTAAACATTTGGAGTGTGGGGAAGAAATCAGCTTGCATCCAGATGGTAGTACGGTGCCTGTACAACAGGTTCCATCACAGTTTATTTACAGACAGACCCTGTGGTTAGAGCAGGGTGCAGACACTTCATTATTACTGTGAGTTCTGGTGCACTGCTAACGGCTGTCCAGACTGTTTGTGGACCTCTCTCAAAGCAGTTGCCTTGGGCCAAGACCTGGCTTTGGATCCTTGCCCAATTAAAAGTGTTATTTGCTGTTTGTCTGCAAAAATTTCTCTGCCAGTTAGATCATGTGAGGGCATCTTATATGCTGACAAACCTAGCTGAAGTACACTCTTGGGAAGAAACCAGGACTAATTTGTTGCCATAATGATGACTTTCTACCCCAGTCTCAAAAGTCTTGAGAAGCTAGGTTGAGGTCAGACATTCTCTGGTAGCCAGTGAGTTTTCTACTCTAAGGCAGCCATCATTAATGAAAAACACAGTGACAGATCAGAAGTCACTCTGCTGTTCTTTCCAGGGGTCACTAATCTCACCTTGGTAGGGATTCTGATTTAAGTCAAGTTTTATCACTTGCTTCTGCCTAGCCTTCTTACAGAGGACCAGAGTGACTGGCCTCTCTGCACAGATGGAGCTTTTGGTTGCAGTCTCTTGCTGTAAAGAAATACAGCAGGAGAGTATTTTCATCTCTGATACGAAACAAATGCTTTACCACAAATCATTCCCTTTAGTCTTCTGACTGGTGCTAGTTTAACGTGAAACACACACTAATAGTAAAAGTTAGCTGGATGCCTCACTACCACCAGCAAGCATCTAATGTCTGGCCCTAACTTTGTTTATCCAGGCAGCTTGTGTTACAGGAAAAACTAATTTTTCTCTCTCTTTGAAGAAATATATTAACACTATTACTGCATTACTGTTTCCTTTCCAATAGCTCTGTTTACTTTTAGAGCCGACAGTTTCTATGGCCTAATCACGGGCAGATGCAGATCAAACAGATAGAAGCTTCTTGGACTTTTCAAAGTGAGCTTTTTGGATATTTTTAAATTAAAATAACCAACTTTGATATTCTTTTTCCAACAGAAACTGGGTGTCATAAAGCATTATTCCAGGTGAATGTCTGTGGGGTTTGTTTATGTCTGTTTTATTAGCCTTGATTAGCACATCATTTCTCCTGCTCTCCCAGAAGTCAGGAGGAAGTCAGTTAAAGGTATCAAGAACAACTTTCCTGTCTTCCATTACAGAGACAGTTAGAGTTCGTGCCTCACTATTTTATTACTTGTCAGCACTGTGACAGAATAGAATCACAGTGTCATGAAGGGTGGAAGAGTCCTCCAAGGACTGGAGTCCTCATCCAGTCAACCCAACTCCACCCTATCCCCCAGGGCCACATCTGCTTGGTTTTTGAACCCCTCCACGGACAGTGATTCCATCCCGTCCCTGGGCAGCCTGTTCCAGTACCTGACCACTGTCAGTGAAGACATTTTTTTCTAATGTTCAATCTAAACCACCCCTGGCACAACCTGAGCCATTGGCACAACTGTTCGCAATGATTTTGGTAATGATCTCCTCTGTTAAGAAAAACATTTGGCAGTAAATGCAAAGAGTCACTATGGTCATTACAGTGCACAGCGACTGGATTTTTTACAAAACATGAAGAACCAGTGAGGAAAAATTTGACATGGAATAGACCTAGAAATGGACTAAGAAGTTCAATCCATAAGCATTGTAGAGTTTCAATATGTCTCTTATTGCTAACCTGGACTAACTGCTACCCTTTAAATATACCTGGGTCTATGTAACTGGTTTTCTTCAGTGATTAAACCTTATCTCTATTAGAAACCAGCTTCTGTCATAAAAATCTATCCTGAACTCAGCTATGAGGTCTTTCTAGCTTATTTCATACCTGTATTGTTTCTATTGTTGGTGTATCATCCGTCATGACAAGGAATGACATATCACACTCTATTCTTGCCTGTACAACTGCCTCCCCAAAAAAATCCCAAACAGTCACCACTGGCATTTCTCCATAAAGCACTTACTCTTACAGAGATCATACAAAACTGATGGAAAGCCAAGAATAAATCATCTTAAGGACAAATAAATACTAGTGTTCTCCACAATTCCATGTTTTAACTTTAAAGTTTGGGTTAAATCAGATGCCTGAGGGCTTAGAGTAGTTGCAGTACTTAATTGTTAACCAGCTGGTATCCTCCAGACAGGGCTCTCTCCTGCAGTTTAGACGTTGATTTTCAAACTAAACTAGGATTCATTTAACTAGGTTGTGTTATTTACTTCAATGAGTTCAAGAGAATGTTGTGCTGGTTTTATTTAATGCTAAGTGCTTAAAAGCCAGTGTTTAACACTTTCAGCATTATGTCTGCGACAGCTTGTGCCAGTGAAGATGAAATTCATTTTGACTATATCAGGAGCTGTACCCTGGGGACACACAGAGGTTTCAAAACCCCATGGTTTTGAAAAAAGCCCTGGCACACAGAGGACAAGGCAGGTCAGAACCCACCTTTGCACCCATCCTTGGACTGCTCTGTGCTACCAAAGAGACCGAGGCCCTTACCAGGATGTAGACACCAAGATTTTGGCTGTAGACCTTCAAGATCATCAAGTCCAGTTGTTCACCCTACAATCCCAAACCACTAACCCATCTCCTGAAACACCCTGTCTACCCATTTGTTGAAACCTGCAGGAAGGGTATCTCCACGCCCTTCCTGGGCAGCCTGTGCCAAGGCCTTCCCGCTCTTCCTGGGAAGAAGTTTTTCCTAAGATCAAATCTGAACCTCCCCTGGCGCTATCTGACCCCATTTCCTCTTGTCCTATTGCTACTCACTAGAAAGAGGCCAACACCTGCCTCACTCCAACCTCACTTCAGGTAGTTGTAGAGAGCAGAGAGGTTTCCTCGGAGTCTCCTTCTCCAGGCTGAACAGCTCCAGGTCCCTCAGCCACTCCTAATCAGACCTGTTTTTCAGACCCCTAATCAGCCTATATTCTCCGTCTTCTAAAGTATCTTGTTCAATTCCATCTCTTCACCCGTTCTCACCTTTTTCAGACTGGAGTACGTAACTTCTCTCTCATTTCCCCCATGCCTCAGCCAATATGATTTTCTTCTGCAAGCCTCAGTCCTTCCACTATTGATCTGATTCTTTTCCCTTAATATTCTTGGGCTTATGATTTTTGCCCCTTCTGAAAGAGAGTAAATGCTATCAAGTTGTAGCTCATGAAAGGGAAAACTGATGCGAGGAAGATACTGTCTTTGTAATTAGAGGTACCAGATTTGCCTTGCCAGAGGAACTAGTCTGCCCCCTCTAGCAAACCAACATTACAGACCGTGGGATTGCAAATGAGATCAGTGTCATCTTGATCAGTACAGCATGCTGAGAAGATAATTTCATTTTGAAATAGTGAAACACATAGGCAAAACTTTTGCCAGAAAGTGAGAACACAATAGTATCTCCAAAGATAATGAGAGCTTCCTTGTTGTTTCTGGAATTCATTAATTCCTGCGCAACTACTTGGAGAAACCGCCCATCCCCAGTCCTGTAAGATCAAATCACTGGGTCTGAATAGCAGGTCATAGAATCATTAGGGATCAGAAGGGACCTTGAAAGATCATCTAGTCCAATCCCCCAGCCACAGCAGGATCACCTAGACCAAGTCGCACAGGAACAGATCCAGGTGGATTTTGAACGTTTCCAGAGAAGGAGACTCCACAACTCCCCTGGGCAGCCTGTTGCAATGCTTCATTATCCTCACTGGGAAGAGGTTCCTTCTGATATTTCTATGGACCCTCCTCTGTTCCAGCTGGCACCCATTGCCCTTTGTCCTATCACCAGAAGACCCTGAGAAGAGCCTAGCTCCATCCTCCTGACTCCCACCCCTCACATATTTCTAGACATTAATGAGGTCCCCACTCAGCCTCGTCTTCTCCAAGCTCAAGAGACCCAGCTCCCTCAGCCTTTCCTCAGAAGTGAGGTGTTTTGCTTCCAGGAGAGAACTGCATTTCTCTGCAGACACAGTGGCCTGTCACTGATCAGATGAGGTCAGGGAGGGACACTGAATTGTGGCAATGTAACTTTATGGTAAGGAATAAAGGCAAACAGACTAGCTTGTCTGCAGAATAACTTACAGAAGACATTGTAAACATTCACAGAGGTTACATCTGAATTTCAAGCAGAAGTTTTCAATAGCCGTCAAGAGTCAGTGAAGGCAAGAGATGCTTCTGGAAACTAAATCTTTTTTACCATTCTTCTGCCAGTTGGACAATAATGAGAACACCAAAATGCACTTTCCCCTTTAGGGAAAGGACCTGAAGCAGAGGCATTGCTAAGGACATGCAGTTCACCCAAACACCTGCATCCACCTTTCCACTCCACCCCTGACATGGTTGAGCTGAATCAAACTCAAATTAGAAGTATCTTTGCAGGTCCAGCAGCCAGTTTGACACCTAGGATGTACATTCCACCACCAGGGAGACGAGAAATGGAGTTTCCACGTCCCACCACAGCATCACGTTGTAGAGAGGTGGATGCTGGTCTCTTCTCACAAGTAAGAAGGGATAAGACAAGAGGTAATGGTCTTAAGTTGCACCAAAGGAAGTATAGGTTCAACATTAGAAAAACCTTCTTCCTTGAAAGGGTTATCAGGCCTTGGAACAGGCTGCCCAGAGATGGAGCTGAATCACCATCCCTGGATGTGTTTTAATTTGTAGAGATGCAGAGCTTAGGGACAGGGTTTAGGAATGGTCTTGGTAGTTGGGTTAATCGTTGGACTTGAGGATCTTGAAGGTATATTCCAACCTAAACAATTATGTGATCTCTCTGTATCTATAACCCTAAATGCCAGATTCATCCACTTTGTTCTTAGTCAGCAACATCTGCATGTGATCTGCCAGAATACAGGCGACACACAGTCTGCCCAGCAGACAGGAAGAGCACAATTCTGCCCTAGTGCAGCACAGCTGGAGAGACACACTCCCATTACACAGTTTTGCAGCCAAAATATCTTTCAAGTTCCCAAAAGCAGTGCCTGCACTTACTCTTCCATGTACAGGAGGTAACAGCTGTCCTTGTGCTGCTTGAAGCTCTGTGTATTACCTTTAGAACTTATCTAGGAAAATACTGCTTTAGCAACAGCTGAGCAGCATTAAGAGAGACAAGTGATGTGTAGGAAGAGTATTTATGGTGATGGTGGGTAGGACCGTGACTCAATGTTTGCCATATTTTCATAGCACAGACTTGAATTTCCCTGCAGTCACTGCAGCCAGTGACAAGCAGGTAGGAAGGTGCATGTGAAATAGGAAGTGAAGTATGATTAGAGCTCACGAAGAACCAAAGCAGGCATCCACAGACCGAGAGGTTTTTTGATTGTACATCATTAGTGAAACAGTTTTTCTGTATTTGTACATTTTTTCCCCTCATAACCACATTTGATGGAAATCCAGATAGCATCTGTGCCATTATGTTAAACAACTTGTTCCGGTGTACTTCATTTCTTTCCTCACTTTTACAGACATTAAAGCAGCAGCTATGTTTCTTTGTTGGGATTATAATTTAGGGAAAGTTGATGCTTGTGCTCAGTCACTTCATCAATGACTAAAATACAAGTCCAGTCTGATCTACAGATCATGTGTTGTTAGATTGAAATAAAATGTTTAAATAAGTAGTTCTCTTGCTTTTAAAGGACCATGGTTTCTTTACCATGATAAGGTGATAGCAACACACATGACATCTTAAAGCTAATAAAATTCACAGCAGTTTTGTTGCTGAAAGTTTTACAGCTATCTCCTTAAAATCATGTGGTTTGAGATTTGCCTCGGCCCAGCATATTTTTGAGCTGAAACTCTTTTTTTTTTTTAAATATCATGCAATTGAATATAACAGCTTTTTATACATATGCAAAGTGGACAAAAGCTGTTCTCCTTAAGTGAGGAAATGCTGTGTATGGAAGAAAAGCCAAATACTTTCAAGTCAAACTTCAGTAGGTTTTTTTAACATCATCCATAGAGAGGTAGAAATACAACAAACAAGAGCAGCTCCCTTCAGAAGGTGGCACAGAAGCTCAGGAAATGCTTCAGAGGTAAGAAAAACGGTGTCTGCAGAATGGAAGTCATTGTCCTGCTGGTTAACATTTTTCACTCCAGTAATAATAATGCCCAGTTACCACCAACGGGAGGTGCACACACATCTTTAGGAAAGACTTTACAGCCAAGTTGTAAATATTTTTAACAAATGTCAAGACCCAAGTAAGTTAAGCAGTACAGTGTGGCATAACAGTTCCGAGACCTTTCTCGGGCCTTGAGGGTTGCAAACCTGGCTTGTGTCAGGAGTTGGAGGAGGGTCTCTGTTGGGGTTATGTAATTCAGAGTTACTTACAACTACACATGGACAGACATGTGCAGAGAAATAAAAAATAGCAGTGTTTAAGAAGCTTCCCTATGTTTCCATGTGCTCATTTGGAAAATGATGGAAATAAAACATCCAAGTAAAGTTTTCCACAGTTTTCTTTTTTCTTACGAGTTTTTCCATCATTAAACAAACCAAGCAACTGAACAAACAGTGGGAACTGCCTTTCTTTGTATAACATCCCACTAGGTGGGTCTGCTTGTAATGCTGTTTCTGTATAAGCATGGACTTCCAAATTAATGGTTGGTCCACCAATTTAATACACTGTAAAAGGTAAGTGTCATTTGTGCATCTTTTTAAAAGGTGCCTTGTTGCTTTAGCTCCCTCTGAGGTAGCACCTTGCTGAATTTCAAAGCAAATGGGATACACAATGTAAGAACTTTGTAAAGGTTATCAGTCTAATTTCTCTGCACAACTTTCTGTATGATATCCTTCCAAAACCAGAGGGATCAAATACCCGAGAGCAGGGTCTTGATCACAGTCTTCATCATATTGAACAGATTATTGCAGTTTTGGAGCGGGAGTGTTTGCAATAAGCAATGCTACTGCATCTGATAAGACAACAAGGGAATGTTGCAAACAGAGGTAGAAATTAATATTACTTAGAAATCCAAGTATATGGAATACACTGAGAGTTTTTCCTCCATAACAACATTCACTTACAGTTCTGACTATCTAGCAATCTTGCAGTGAGATCACGTTTGGAATAAAAATAGAACCCGCAATTTGAAACTTCTGTGTTGCTTTGTTTTGCTTTTCCCTTTAATGCATGAGCCTCTAACTGAAATGAGGAGAGCCTTTCACCCAGGGAGAATTTACCAGAACAAAAGAAGCTTCACAAAATTAACGTGCTTATGACTGCTGGCATATTTTCCAATACAAGTCTTTCAAAATACAGGGTGGGATCAAGCACAAAAGGAGATCTTGATAAGTGATAGGACACAGACTTTCTTCCATGACTGCAATACATACACCACAGTCTCCCAAAGAAATCCAGTGTAATTCACCGAGTGGAAAATATTCCCCACAGCATGTAGAGTTTCTGTTTTCTTCATAATCTCAGTTTCAGTTCATCTGCATAAAATGATTTGTGTGGACTTCACATACATAACCCACCTACACCATAACCTGCTCAAGAGGTTGCTGGCTGCAAGGCTCACTTGTGTGCAGACGGAGGCATATGGACAATTTCTGAAGCTCTCTCTTCAGGCTTGTCTGCAGGAAGCTGCCTTTCCAGGGTGTGAATTTGTGCTTTAAAACATCTGTCCTCTGCTGCTTGATATGAGGCAATGCCTTAGTGAACGGAAAAATAAACCCTGTTCTAAGGCGACCAGATCTGGTAGTCTGGCACTCAACCTGAAATTCTAGGAAAGCCAGATGAAACCTGGCCTAAAACCTGGGAAACTCCAAAATGAGACCCATCCAAGGCATAGCTTTTCTTTAATAGAGCTCTGCTGTAATCTTACTTGCAGAAACACAGGCTGAAGATTTACCAAGTAAAGAGCTGCAGTGGCTAATGTTACCTTCATTTTCTCACTTCTCGAGATCCGTTTATTTCATCTAGAAATGAGGTCACTACAGGACAAGGTTTTCCCACCACAACCCTAATAAAAATTTGCTAAAGTTCACAGAAGCACACAGGGATTGATGTCTGCTAGAGATGTGACAAGCAGCAGTCCACATGTTCACAGCCAGGAAGGTTTAGTCTGATGCTAGCAAAAATCTTCTAAGCATAAGAATTGCAAGAACTACATTTTAAACTATTGCTCTTCTAACATTATCTCAGAGAAAGGAATTGGTTAGATAGTTGATAAAAGGTTGTTCTTTCAGCCTCATGTTTCTGGAGCAACACGAAGCAATTCAGATTGTATTGTGGTGATGCAACAACCAATTTTCACCACCAAACCAAATTCCTGCCTTTGCTATCCATATGAGCAGAGAGAACCTCTGCCAAAGGTCTGTCCTGAGCTCCATCTCATTTTCAACACTACTAGGCTTCTGGATACAACCTCCGATCTTCTTGGAGGGTGTCATTACTTCTGCTAACACCTCTGTCAGTTGCCCAGCAGTGGTAACAGAAACACAAAACCTTTTGATGGCTGCCTTTATAGAGTGTATGAACCTCATGCATAGATCAGTTATCTAATCACCTAAGTCGCAGGTGATTTTCAGCACAGACATTGATTTCGAAAGTGTAAATGCAGACAGCTCTATGGCTAAAGCTCAGAAAGACAGATAAAAGAAAGTACAGAACATCACATGATTATTCTTATCCCTCCTCTGCAGCAAGCTGAAAAACCACGGACTATGCTAAACCAGGAGATAAGCATGCATCATGCTTGCGCATCTTACGCTTTTGAATCAGATTCACAATCCCGTCTCATCTCCTTAGGTTCGGTATATACTCATCCCTTACAGCATAACCTCAGCTATTACTGATACTTAATTGCTACAGCAGGTACTGCGCCACAGATTGGGGGCTGCCTGTACCACTCCAGAAGCGATATGCAACCACCATCTGTGCCAGCTGGCTTTGAAAGCAGAAAAAGAACCACGGAAAGTTACCAGCAGGCTACACCTGGAGATTTAATGATATCTTGTATTTACGTACAATCATAGAAACCTTTAAGGCCACCAAGTTAAACCATTACGATTCTGTAGTTAACCCTACTGTCCCAAAGCCACCACAAACACTGTCTGCTAAGCTCCAGATCTCCACAATTTTTAAACACGTCCAGGGATGGCAATTTAACCACACTCACACACCCTGCCCCAGGCAGCCTGTTCCAAGGCCTGATGACCCTTTCAATAAAGATGTTTTTCCTAATGTCAAACCTAAACTTCTGCTGCAACATGAGGACATTTCCTCTGGTCCTGTCACCTGTTACTTATGAGAAGAGACCAACTGCCACCTCTCTACAACCTCCTTTCAGGTAGTTGCAGATAGTAATAAGGTCACCCCTCAGCCACCTTTTATTCAAGCTATCCATCCCCACATCCCTCAGCTGCTCCTGACAAGGTTTATTCTCCAGATTCTCCCACCAACCTTGTGGCCCTTGCTCCATTATCTTTCTTGCATTGAGGCACCCAAAACTGAACCCAGTATTTGAAGTCTAGCCTCACCGGTGCCCAGTATAGGGAAGGGGGCAATCTTGTCCTTACTCCTGTTGGCCACACTGTTTCTGCTATCATATGGCAAACTTCCCCCTTAAATATTACTGAAATACAACTCTCTCCTATAAGTAGCTGTACATGTAACCTGCCTAATGCCCACTAGAAGCACTTTGTGGGTGTAAACTGCATCTGGAAAAATGGATTTCTGCTCAATCTACTTCCAGCCTGCAGACTGATTCTGTGATGTTTTGCGGCATAGCATTGCAGCAAGGTCAGGAGGCAAATTAATACCAAGTGCAGTCACTGAAGGAGAGATGGACTTTCTGGCCAACCTGACAATGTCATTTTGTACCTTACATATTCCTCATGTTATAACAAAGCCATATGGAGCAGGAAAAAACAAAGCAGAACTGTTCTGCAGTAATCTCAGGTAAGTTTAGTTAAACAGACCATCTGTCTTACAAGTCAGGTTATAAATCAGAAAAAAAAAACGTATAAAGAATGGCAGAAGCTATGAATTACAGTTAGCCTTACATCTTTCTGTACAGTGCCATGACTTTGCCCTGAGAAAACCTAAGCAGATTGAAGTAGTGGCCAAAAAAAAAGCCCAAACCCTGAAGGGCAGAAGGAAGACTTTTTAATTTACAAGAGTGGGTGAAAGCAGCAAAATGTGGTTGCTTTTAGGAGGTATCTTAACAGATGGAGTATTCTAGAGTCCTGTTGTGAATCCCAACCTCATCTTGACCTGTAGGGGAAAAATTAAGACACTTGAGCCTTCCTCCCTCAGGCTTTGGTTTCTACTCAGACTAAGGGAGGTGGTATGCCTTCCAGGCAGTCACTCAACACTGAGGACCAGATTTCAGTTGTTTTGCTGAGTCTGTAGCCAGGAACACCAAAGCGTTCACTCAGTTTTTACGAATTGCAAATGTGGCAAGGCCAAGGAGAACAGGCTCTTTCCGGCTCCATACTACAGGAGCAAGAGAGGCAGGGCTGCCTTACAGAGATAGGAGTCCAAGCACAATTTTGCCTTCCATTTACCTGCAAGCCAGCCTTTGGGAGCTATACATTTAGAACTTGCAAACATAAATATTTTTTTTTAAGTTTTATTGCAAGGAGGAGATAAGGGAAAAGTCATTTTTCCTCTCGCAGAGCATGCTACAAAGCCACTGCCTGCTATACAAGGCAAACACATCCGAGCAAAATTACTGCAATACAATGCATTAACAAGAGTACTACAGAACGCAATTGGCATAATGTTCAGTTATTCTGCTGCCACAAGTAAACTAATCAAGCCTTGATGATACTCATTTGAATATTAAAGGAGTTAGACATTCATCTGCCTCTTAAATGAAAATAAAATGCCTCAACAGGGTGCAGTTAAAATACAATAGAATGGCATGGCCAAGGACCAGGTGAGCTTGAACTCCCAAAAGCACCACTTCTGTGAAAAAGGCTGGAGTATAGAGCATATTATTGCTTATCCTGCCTGAGCCAGCAGTTCCCTCTCTCTCAGGCTACTGAAGAGCACCTCTGCTTTAAAAACCAAACAACACAAAAAGTAAAGAGAAAAGCACACAGCCTACACAAGCAAAAATCCAAACGCTGCCTAACTAACCTTCATATTAACGTTGCAGAGTGAACACAGTGAGGCAGGCTGATGGATGTGCCACTGCACACAGGGACAGCAGAGTGGTTCACACTGGACTTGATGGAAACCCATGTCCTACACCACTCTATGACTAGAGAATTACAGACTACCATATGTTTAGCTTGGCTTCTTCTAGCACAATACCCCAACAACCAACACAAGGTGTTGAATCCTATCTTAGTTCCATAGGATAATGAAATAAAACTGTAGTGACCACCTAGACAAACACTGGTTTTCCCAGTGACTACTGTCAAAACAGCAGTGAAGGATCACAAGAACCCTACCCTATGCACACTCTCTAGTGCTGTGAAACCACTACTGTCTCTTGCAGGGAGTTTCCACATAGGCCTCAGGACACTACTGCAGGATGCACGGAACAGTCACCAAGTCAGACTGAGGCTACCCCCAGTCCGGAACACTTCTCTCAGCACAAAGTGCCCTGACAACACTAGCAGCAGTAACATTTCTTAGAACCTCCAACAGTTGACACCTCCACAAGTTAGAAGACATGCCAGCAGTACCAAAAGACTAGTCACCTCCATTACACAGTGTCCAGTGCCTCATCCTTGTACCCCTGCCTGCCCTACTGTGCCCCTTTCTGCCTGTCTTGCATTTCAATCACCAGTTGCAGCTGATTAACAAAGCCCTTAATTTGCTGCTCAGGAGCATTTGGTGCTGTGAGTGAGGCAGTAGCAAAGAGCTTTGGCCCAGATTATCAGGCTGGTGTCAGATTGTCACATTGGTCCTCATACTGCTGCTCTTCCCTCACTGTGCCAGACACATTTCCCATAGAATGATAGGGTTAGAAGGCACCTCCAAAGGTACGTAGTCCAACCCCCCTACGACACGCAGGGCCATCCCTCACCAGACCAGATTACCCACAGCCCCATCCAGCCTGACCTTGAATGGCTCCTTGAATGGGACCTCCACCCTCTAGGCAGCCTATTCCAAGGATCCATCACCCTCAGATTAAAGGAACTTTTTCCTGATGTATAAACTAAATCTCC
The DNA here is from genome assembly GCA_013397515.1 of Upupa epops. Lineage (NCBI taxonomy): Eukaryota > Metazoa > Chordata > Aves > Bucerotiformes > Upupidae > Upupa > Upupa epops. The sequence continues at coordinate 588,361 of VZRI01010419.1, read as the reverse complement.
CTTTTCCAGACTCAAACCATGACCCCTTCATTCCTATCATTACCTGCTTTTGCAAACTTTCTCAGCCTTCTGACAGGCCCTTTGAGGGATTGGAAAGTCACTATAAGTTTCCTCCAGAGCCTTCTCTTCAGGCTGGACAACCCCAATTCTTTTAGCCTGTCTTTGTAAAACAGGTGCTTCCACCCTGTGTGGCCTTCTCTGGACACACTCCAACAGGTTCTCGTTGTTCTTATGTTAGGGACTCCAGAACTGGACACAGTACTCTAGGTGAGGTCTCACCAGGGCAGAGTAGAGAAGCAGTCATGTCTTTGATCTGCTGGCTATGCTTCTCATGACCGGCTGCAGCGCTCTCTCACGCATGGGAGGTGGACATGTGTGAGTTAGGTATCCTGGTAGGAGCTGTGACCCTCATGTTAGCCATGAGACTATTGATACTTACAGACCACCATCCCTTCTAGCTGGGACTTTCCCAGCTCCCAGAGGCTGTGAGAGGCAGCCATGTTACCATGTGGATCTGGGCACGAATCTCAGAATCATTTAGGTTGGAAAAGACATTTAAGATCAAGTCCAACCGTATACCCTACTCTGTTAGACCCACCGCTACACCATGTTCCTGTGTATCTTGGATACGTAGACCAAAATAACAGGTCTCATGTTTTTTTGAGCCATTAGTTTTCATCCTAACTTTGATATTTTGAAGTCTACCTTGGGGTTTTCTGGTTCAGAAATTTCCATTCTACAAAAACAAAATATGAATAGGATCACAGAGACCAATCTTCCATCCCTTCCAGCGAATCAAAATTGGATCTGTAATATCGACAGTGGCCATCGCAGAGTAGAACTGCATAGCAAGACATAAAAAGATTCTGCAAGAAATAAAGGAATTTGATTTTTAATTGGGCTTTCAGCTGTCAGGCTTTTTTTAAAATTCTATTAATATTTTTTAAAATCAGTGGCGGCATTGTTTGTCTTGCAGTGTCAGATTGGTTAATATGCAAAATCATTCTTTTCAGCATGCACTAGAGCAATTCTAATGCTTAAAATACTTTATTAGCATCATGGGGGGAAATTACTGCTTTTGCTATTAATAAAATACATTTGTTCCTTGTATAACGCTGAGGCAAGGCTTAACTTGAAGTTTTACTCCATCGAATGAGTAGTTAGTGATAGACATAAGTCATTAAGTAGGAGGGAAGCAGGAAAATATTTTTCTAATGAGATTTTACACATTTTTTGGAGTAGCTAGCAGGTATCATCAGCTCTGTGGAAATTAAGTGCTTAAGTGCCATCTCAGACTGTGAAAATAACACCGTTAGAGACTGCAAGGAACACAGCACTGAAACACACAAATGGAGATTTAATTCACTATCCCACTAGCAGCTTAGTCTGGAAGTTCTCAATCTGCAAATGAAATTATTTGGGTCTCTCTCCCACATCCTTCAGCAGATCTTTCACAGTTGCTAAGAAACAGCAGCATTACAGTAGAGTAATCGTTCCTACTCCATTCTCAATTGTAGTTAATTAGCCCCTGTGTGAAGTGGGATTCCTACTAAGAGTAGAAAAAGATAGTCTGTGTTTAAATGCACATACCAATGGAACTGCAGACCTGAGGATTCGTTCTAAATCAAGCTCAAACAGCAAAAAGCACTTGGAAATTTGCATTTCCCAGTATGTTTTCTAATACTCAGGTAGAATAAAAGAATCCTGATGAGCTGAGCCTTGAAATCTGTCCTTTTGCAGGCCTTAATGAAAATTCTCAGCTTGAGTGTGAAATCTAATGAGTACAAAGACAAAGATGCTGTGATTGAGTAAATTAAAGGAAAAAGGGATTTGTTCTCTGACATAGATGGCATCTACGGCAGGAAGTTTACAGCCTAAAAGGTGGGAAGTAAAAAATGGCACTGTGGGTTTTTTGTATGGAAATTAAAAGACTGATATAAAAATGCTTAGGTTACACAAATGGGTCTGATTGTCTTCTGCATTTCCAATTTACCTGACTAATTTTAAGCATCGTGGTCTCAAACACAAGTAAGTCTTGGCTTTGTCATTTGCCAGGGAATTTTCTAATTAGTGCCTTTGTTGTGCTTAGCTGTAATCAAAGGGTTTTGTCATTTGATTTCCAAACATGACTGAAAATGCTGGTATCTCATTATGAAAGGACAATGAATGAGCCTGCTATTTGAAGCTCAGCAGAGATCTTTTAGCAAATTTGTGGCAGTGGTAATACTACATCTTGACTAAATCAGGGAATTGTAAATGCCTCAGAAACTGATTCCTGTGAAAACCTTCACTTCTTTTATTTTTGCTCTAGTTTATTATTCTGGAACCCAGAATTTAAAGATAGGTATTCAGTATGCTTTGCAAGCTTTCAAATTATCAAAATGTAAACAAGATGGTTAAAATCCTTATTTTTATAATGTATGTGTGTGTTTGTGTGGTTTACTATTTCCAGAGTGAGATTTAAGAGTTACTACTCTGATTCTGTCAAGTCTCTATTCTTCCACTCCATAATGGTCAAGATGTAAATGTCATACAAGAAATCAATGATTACTTCCTTTTACTAATGACTGGGATGTCAGAGCGCATTTCAGCTTGACAGAGGCCACACTGTGACCCAAAAGAGGAGCTGTTGTAACCTCTGGGGCATCCAAGTGCTGTTTTGGAAGTGATCTGAATGACCAGCTGCTGTCAAAGGGGCAGGAGGTGTTCCATCAGTAGAGATGGGTGCAGCCCTGACCTGGGTGGGGAAAGGACACTGTACAGTACCACAAGCACACAACAAATGAGTGAATGGGGCAGAACCAGAACACTTCCCCTTTTCCCACTCACTCCTCTATTCATCTCAAGCAGGTGGAGATGCAGATACACAAACAGATTTGGCTTCATGGCTAGAACTCGTGTATTGCAGTGTCAACCACTAATATAGCATGTAAACTGTCATAGCAGAAAGGGAGGAGCTGGCAGGATGTGCCGACACTACGCAAGGCCTGCGTTCCTGTATTCCCAGTGGCACGCTCTGGCGAAGCTCTGTGCTCCAGTGTTTGAGCTTTCAAAAGGAGCTTTTGGAAGAAGGCTATGGAATAGCCACTCCTTTTCCACTTGACAGAAAGCAGCAGTTCAGATTCTGTTTCGGGAACAATCCTAGAAATGAATCAGTGAAAGGCACAGCATAAAGCGGACTGCTGTTTCAACTGGCAACAGCAGAATACACTTGTGTTGGGCTATTTCTGTCTTCCTTGTACCAGAATAATTTCTATAATTTTAAATCATTTTTCTGAGTGACACAAGCTGGTTTTATTTTCCAGCACTAATGGAGGAGAAACCTTTCTTTAAATCTTGTAAACTATTACTGATAACAAGATGAGCCTGTAAGAGAACTAAATAAATATGCCAGATACCCAAATGAGTTTTCTGTCTACTCTGAAGTGCAGGAAAACACAAATAATTCTGATTAGTCCTTCGAGTGGAAAATGCCCAACCCCACCAGTACAGGCAGGCCCTATGTACTCTGGAGCAGACAGACTCTTGGCATAGAACAAAGTGATCTCTGCAGCCACAAGGACTGACCTATAGCCAGCTATGGGAAGGCTAATCTGCCAAAGAAGTAAGCCCTCCATAGTCTACTGCAGAGATCTTGTTTCATTTTGAAGACTACTTTTTTTCAGTTGAAAGTGCTTATATAGTAACCTTTCTAAAGTTTTTTTCACTTTTTTTAAAGTGAAGATTTCTCAGATAGATTTTTCACTGAAATTATGGAAAAACATCATGGGCTGCTCTGCTCTGGTGTGTCCAGCCTATGTAAGATTCTATATTCTATAATAATGCTTTACCTAGGCAATAAAGCTGTGAAATTAGGTTGTGGAGTTACATCTGTCTTCTTGGATAACTTGAACAGCACAGCCTACCAGAGAAGTCAGTATTTTCTGTGCTGCACGGCTTTCTGTGTGGTTTTTAATACAGTAATTATGAAAGAATGAAGAAGACAAATATAAATGAGCCATCAGAAGTTAAAGCTTTGAAGCTTTGTGTAACTGGTCCTAAAGAAAAGCATGAAGTTAAGCAATAGGTGCACCAGTTATGTAGACAAGAAAGAAACCTTTCATGTAGTGAGCACCTACAGAAAGACTTCTACTGATCACCACCACATGAAAAGACACCAAAGAGGAGATGTGCGAGACTTCATTTGTGCAAGTTGTATGAGGTTAATACATTACCTTCTTGAATCATGATAGAAACACAAGAAAGAACACAAGACACTGAGAAGTTGGGGGAAAAAACCCAAAGCATCCTGATTTAATTGGAAAGATCACTTGGCTAGTTCTTCAGGAATTGTTGGAAGCCATCCCAACTCTTTATATATTTAGAAGTGATATAATTCAACTCATAAATAATTTCTTAATAAACAACAGTGTGCCCAAAGTATGTGATTTAATTCTGCAGAGCTTGTGAGAAATAGGGCTGTTCTCTTTGTGCTTCATAGATTTAGAATATTTTATGCCAACAATAATTTTTCCAGTGTGGATTTTACAAGGCTGTGTCCTAATAAATGCGTTTGGCATCCTGTGAAGTGACAAAGGCTTTGGACAGTAGGTAATAAGAAATGCTGAAACAATTATGACTGTCACTCCTAAGGTGTCACAGGGATGAAATTACAATGTCATTAGGGAAATCTGCATAAGTATATGCAAGATAGAGCTGATTATCAGGCAGCCTTTACACTCCTCAAAGACTAGAAAAATCTACTGGTGCTGTGTTGCCATTAAAGAAATATTTCATGAGACAATTTTGAAATCTGTCTGTGCGTATGAACATATTTACACACAGCTATAGGCAGGTTTTTTTGGGGGGGTTGGTTGTTGGTATTCTTTTTCATAAGGACTCTGCCAGACCAGGGTCAACATCAGCTCTGTTTGAACAGGAGCAGAGAGCTGGATTCCCTGTGGCACAAGAGCCACAGCTCTCCCCTTTCCAGTCAAAACCTATGCAGCAAGGCTAACACAAATGGTACACATGGGAAAAGGCTGTCTGACAGCCCAGGAGGTTGCCAGGGAAGCATATGGAATTTTATAAAAAAATCCATGCATTTCCAATGGTATTTTAACCAGGCAACATTTTCCATTGAATTAGTTTAATTATAACATTACCAGCTTATATCACTGCCAGGAATAGAGCATCATTTATTAATTAAGTGGATACAGCCATACTATTTGTCCAGTCTTAAGTCTCTTCAGAGTGATTTCTGTTCTTCAGTTGACCTCTTCAAAATGAATCTGACCAGAGAGTGCTCCCTCATTTGGTGTGGAACTGTTCTGGTTATCAGTTCCAGCACACACCAGAGGACTTTGATTCTTGTTTTAAATGAGAGCAAACAGTTTCAGAGGCTGGATCTGTATCTTGGGACAGGAGATTCTTTTTGATTCCCAGCTTGTGTTTTCCTATGACTTCAGTGCAAATTTCAGCAACACTCTAGCTCATCTTCGGGGTATTATTCAATGTGGCCATTAAACATCAGATTGCACAGACAGTTACCTTAGGCGCAGGCAGTACTTGTGTTGGGGGAAATCATGATTTTTACATTCAGTTTCGTATTAAGGTCTGTTCATTTTACTCACAGCATACCCCATAAAATGACAAAGCTATTTACAGGAATACATTTAAGCTGGGCTTGGCTGTGAAATCCCTGGCTGTTAAAGTGTTTTGATTAGTTTTAACTTGCTTTGGGTTTAAAAAAAGTAACAAATAGTGCTGAAAATCAGTGAGGTGCCAGGGCTGGCAACTGGGAGTCCCCTGAGCTGCCAGCCATTCTAATCAGCACCGCTGAAAAGCACCACTTCCAGGACTGTTCTCTGGCAATGGAGCAAGAAATGGCTTTTCATTCATTTTCTTCCCACTTCAGTGGGTTAGTTGGGACTAACCAAGTAGAATAGGTTCATTATTGCGACTGCTCAAAGGAGAAGGATTTGATATCTTTATGTAGAGGTGGCTTTGCTACTGTTACTAATCTCTCACAGTTTGTTGGGACTTCAAAAGCTTTGCTTTGCTCCAGTCAGCACTTAGATCAACCCTGTTCATTGCTGTACATCCCCAATTAGGCAGAGCAGACCAAACAGCTTCACTTCCTGGAACTCATTCATGAACTGGGCTGTAGTGTAATGCTGCAAATTCTGCAAGAGAACTTTTCCCACTGAATCTTTTAAACATCACGCATAAACACGTTTCTTGTCATCGGATGCAGCTAAGGATTTTCTCCTCCCCACGTACATATTAAGCCAACAGTGGCCATCTTAGGCTGCAAGCTGAAAAATGCAGCAAAGGGCAGTAATTAGAACTAGCTGGCACATTGGGAACTGAATCACAGAATCACTCTGGTTGGAAAATACCCCTGGGATCATCGAGTCCAACCATCTATCCTACCTTTCAAGTTTACCCTTAAACCATACCCCTCAACACTTCATCCAGATGATCTTTAAGCACATCCAGGGATGGCGACTTAACCACCTCCCTGGGAAGCCTGTTCCGGTGCTTGACCATCCTGTCTGTGAAAAAAGTCTTCCTAATATCTAGTCTAAACCTACCCTGTTATAACTTGAACCCATTCCCTCTTGTTCTAGCACTAATTGCTTGTGAGAAGAAACCAG
>VZRI01010419.1:532039-581469 GCA_013397515.1 Upupa epops | reverse complement strand
CCTTCCAGTCCATTGGGACCTCCCCAGCTAGCCAAGATTTTGAGTAAATAATGGGAAGTGGCTTGGCGAGCACATCTGCCAATTCTCTCAGCACCCCTGGGTACAACCCATCCGGCCCCATAGTTTTCTTTATTTCTAAGTGCTGTAGCAGGTCGCTGACCACTTCCTTTCCAACTGTGACGGCCTCATTCTGCTCTCTCTGTCTCTCAGCTCATGAGGCCTGTTCAGGGAACACCAGTTCCACTGCTAAAAACTGAAGCAAAGTAGGCATTGAGCACCTCAGCCTTTTTCAAATCACCCGTTACTAGGTTTCCCTCTGAATCCAAAATAGGATGGAGATTTCCCCTGTTCCTCCTTTTGTTATTGATGTATTTATAGAAACTTTTTTTATTATCCTTCTCAGCTCTAGCTAAGTTGATCTCTAGCTGTTCTTTGGCCCTCCTGATTTTCTTTCTGTGGAGTTTGACTACATCCTTAATGTCTTCATTACAGGCCTGACCCCTTCTTCTAGAGGTCATAGACTCTTTTTTTATTTTTGAGGTGCAGCCAAAGATCCCTTCTTAGCCAAGCTGGTCTCATTGCTGTCATTACAAAAGCACAAAATACCACACTCTTGCATGAGAAAAAACAGTGTAGTTGTTTAAGGAAATGGTGACCCTTCAGAATTCAGTGCTTTCTTCTGTTTTATCCTGAAGGCTGTGTCTCTGAGCCTGTGTCCCATGCTCATACTTATGAAGGGATTACTTACCAGTAAAACAAATGGCCCCTTTGCACTGTCAAGGCTCCAAAGGTATGTAAGTGCAGAGAAGGCACAGGGGAAGCAGTGCTTAAAGGACATAGGGAGGTGAAAGATGCCTTCTTCAGTGAAAGACACCTTGCTGAAGAAGCTGGTACTGCCCTGTTCTTCTTATTTGCTAAACAAGTATTAGCCAAAGCAGCCCCTAGCTACATCTAGGGGTCCTTGACCCCTAGAGTGACAGCACAACTCATTTCTACAGCATTAGGAATTGCAGCTGTGGTCTTGACACACTGCATGTCTGCACCACTGCTGGTATCTCAAGCAGAAGTGGTGTAGGTTTTCCAGGTCAAATTAATAGCTACATACGACTGGGAAAATAAATCTAATTTTCATAGAAACATACCCTTCTCATTTAGTGCAGAGTAGACACTGGCTTTGGGACAGGTGTGTTTGGTTTTGAAGACAAAGCCAAATTTTTTCATATAACAAAGAAAAGGGAAAAGATTATGCAAGCAGGACTGAAAGAATAGTGTCATCATAGCTGCCCATACTGAACCAAAATACATTAGCTTGTGTATGTGATAAGAATAACAGTCAAGAAAAAACATAGAGCTAAGAGTTCCAGAGATCTTATAAATCACGAGGGTTTGGTAGAATTACTCTGCAATATTTTAAAACTTCAGGGTTTCCTAATCATATACTCCACACATTTCTCCAATCATATCTCTAAAGCTATTTTTTCATTTACTGCGGTGGTAGCCTCTGCCTTTTGTCTCTTCAATTCTGAAGCTAAAGCAAAGATAAAGCCATTAAAAGTCAGTCCTAAATCTAGTCATTGGCACAAGTAATTTATATTCCCATATTCCAGATGAATTACGTAATTATTTTATGGAAAAAACCCAAAAAACAAAAAGGAGGAATGAGGCAAGAACAGGCACAGTAAGATATCAGCTTGTTCTCTGCTTGAGTTGTCACAGTGAAAAATAAACATAACTACAAGAAATCATGAAGTAGACCTTCTCTGCATTTACTGATCCAGCCACCAGTCTGGAGGATGAGTACCCTAGTATGAGGAGGATATAATTTTTGTATTTCAGACACTAATTCAGGCTGGAGCCACCATGCCATGCAGGTTATCCTCTGGTGGCTGTGAGAAATTAGAATGGTGACACCAGATATCCTGAACAGAGACAATTCAGTTGGAGAAATACTATGTGGCCATCTCCAAACCGTACAGTTGACTGGATTCCTTTAACTAGTGAGTTCCCTCTGAAAGAACTAGGAAACAGCACCTGCTGGATTACCTGCCAGCTGTCAGTCTTGGATAAGAAATGGTTGGAGCCAAACCTTCAAAGTAGGAAACCATCTTTGGAAAAATAATTGCCCTGTCATCATACAAAACATCATCATTTTACATGAAAAATACTTTTTTCACAAAACACTGAATCCTGATCTATGCAAAAGGCGAGAGATTTGTGTCCCAAACCTCCCTAGTCTATGCAGACATAGGATCTGCACATTTTTCTGGGGCACATCCTCAAATACCAAATGCTCCTCCACATACTAACATTTTCTTCACCTTTGTAAAGAAAAAAGGACAAGCATTTTCTTTAAACATTTTGTTCCCTGTAGACTATCTGAGTAGATATGTAGAGGACTTTTTCTTGACACAACATCTCAGTCATTTATTTCAAATTTTGTAATTTTTTTTTTGAAAGAAAAGGAGAGCACTGCCTCCAAACACAGAGAGTTTCACTGATTTGTCTATCAATTAGTAGCTATTAGATGGTGTTTGCTGTTTTAAATTAAAGAACATGAGATTTATCAGCTTCCACTTTACTCGTTTACAAAGCAGTACAATTAAAACTGTCTAGATTAAGAAAATCTGAATTTTCTTTCTGAAATTTGTGTGGCAAATCATCATGTGTATTGATTTTGCATAGAGCATTAATCATCTCAATCACAAGTCACTGCATACAAGTCTCTCTGCAGTTATTGTCTTACAATGTATCCTTGTGAGTTCCAGGAGTCACCTGAATCAGCCAGCCATGGGCATGAACATGGGACCAAAATACAGGCAAACGTAGCCAATGCCAGCTGTCTTTGTTTTATAGCACTGCTTCCATTTGTTAGTAATCTTGCAAGCACTGATGCACTGCTTGGATTTCTAGACAGTCTCTCCTCATATAAGAGAGGTTTCTGGCATTTAGAGTTTTATTTCCTTGATGAAAGCTTTCCACAAGTGATTTCTGTGTATGTTAAAATCAAATACATGTCTGCTGAAACATGATCACACCAGCACCACTGGAGCTGCGCTTAATCAGTGTTGATGTAGTGAGAAGCCAGACTGAGGAGTTCACTGGGGTGCCCATTTGCTGTAAGAAAATGCGATATTATCATGAGCACATTTTGCACTGGAGGGATGGCTGTCGAGCGTGCTAGAAGGGTAATGGTTCTGTGTGTTTTCTCTCTAAGCAGGAGAGTATTTAATATTTGGGGAGAGAATACAGAGAAGCAGTGAGTGGTAAAGCATCGTCAAGCTGTGGGCTTGAAAACCAGACAGCTGACTGATAGTGGGATGCTGGTAGTACCACTCCCACAACAAACCTTGAGAGACCTGTAGCTGGGAGGAGCGTTGCTGCCAGGAGCTGAAGAACTGCAGGTGAGCAAGTTCATCCCAAAGGCAAAGGCAGCCCTGAATGGTCAGCACTGTGCCAGTGATCCTCAGCAACACCATCAGGCCCAGAGGAAGGGAACAGATTGCTGCAGAAGGGACTATTTGAATAGATTTGGGTGGGAGAAAGGAAAAAAAGAGAAAAAAACCCAGCATGCCATTCTAGAGTTTGGCAGCAAAACCAGTTCCACTAAGGTGAGGTCAGCTGAGTTAAATTCCTGCTCAGTTCCTTGCAAGGAAAGCTTCAGCTATATTGTAGTGTAGGGCTTTATAGCACAACACAAGCAGCTCAAATTAGCTTTAATTAAAGTGAAATCAGAATAAGTAAAAGGGCACCTCTTCCAGACTTTTCTTGCTGAATATGAAATGTGTGTGTGTGTGTCTCTCTGGAGAGGGCTACAGACTTTCTCTCTTTTTGACTTAAATCATCCTGGCAAGTTTCATGAAATTGATCATGACTGATAGTAAAAGTTATGTGATTTATTTTAGAGTATCTTTCAATCTGATGGTAGAGTTTATTTAAATGTTCCTGCTAACAGTTTATTCTCTATGAGCAGCACAGCGATACCTAACCACCTATATGCAGAACACAAACACTGCATTGTCATTCTCTAGGCTCTGTGCTGCAAATCCATAGGAAATTTGTGAAATTATTTTGTATATGCAATAATAGTAATGAATTATAGGTATGTAGACATTCCCTTTCAAAAGCTTCAGTCTCCATTTAAAAGCACCTGGACAGGATGGAGATGTGGACCAGTGCCAACTTCATGAGATTCAACAAGGCCAAGTGCAAGGTCCTGCACCTGGGTCGAGGGAATCCCAGGCACAAATACAGGCTGGGTGGGGAACTATTAGAGAGCAGCCTTGAGGAGAAGGACTTGCAGGTGTCAGTTGTCAAAAAATTCAACATGAGCCAGCAATGCTCGTTTGCAGCCCAGAAAACCAGCTGCATTAAGAGAAGCATGATCAGTAGGTCAGAGGAGGTGATCCTCCACCTCTATTCTGCTCTCTTGAGACCCCCATTTGGAGTACTGCATCCAGTTCTGGAGCCCTCAGCACAAGAAACATGTTGAACTGTTGGAACGTGTCCAGAGGAGGGCCAAGAGGATGACTGGAGGGTTGGAGAACCTCTCCTATGAGGACAGTCTGAGAGAGTCAGGCCTGGAAAAGAGACTCTGGGGAGATCTCAGAGCGGCCTTCCAGTACCTGAAGTGGGCTACAGGAAAGCTGGGGAGGGGCTGTTTACCAGGGCTTGTAGTGGTAGGACCAGGGGTAATGGTTTCAAGCTGGAAAAGGGTAGGTTTAGACTGGAAGTCTGGAGGAAGTTTTTCACAATCAGAGTGGTGAGACACTGGAACAGGTTGTCCAGGGAGGCTCTGGATACCCCCTCCCTGGAAGTGTTCAAGGGCAGATTGGGTGGGGCCCTGACCAACCTGGTGTAGTGGGGGGTGTCCCTGCTCATGCCAGAAGGGTTGGAACTAGGTGATCTTTAAGGTCCCTTCCAACCTGAACCATTCTAGGAATCTATGAATCTATATCATTTGAGCAAAGGCTTTCAGTGGTAGTGATTGCTTTTAGTACAGTGTTTATGTAATTAGATGTGAATGAACCCTACAAATCCCATGGGCAGAGTCACCTTATTTCTTTAGACAAGCATTTGATAGGAATGATTAGACCCTCCGGATAAGGGGTGTCAGACCAGTCATCAGAATTGTGTTCTGGCCCATCCTTACCTGACAAGTACATACACAGCAGTACAGATCAGAACTGTTCTACTTCCTCACCAAGAATGGAATTCACATTTTTCTTCATCCTAGAAAAGGCTGAATAGGAAACACGAGATTGGGCAGTAAATAGTTTGTTCCTACAAGACTAGTGGGAGGTGAGCAAGAAGTAAGCTTTGCCATGCTGTTTCTGGCAGAAAGAACACTCAACCCAGCAGAGCCTGAGAGCATGACTGAGAAATGTAAGGTGAGATCACTAAGAGAAGGACTAATCAAGTCCTAGAAGGCAGGAACTGAAAGGAAACTAAGCACCATTTCCTCTCAGGCAACTGCTAGACTGACTATCTGTGGACGCTCCACAGGGTGTTCACTCTTTGATTACCATGTCAAAACCAGGAGAGAGAAGATGATTCTAAAGTCACCTTTGGGCAATTTTCTTGGTTGGCCTCAAGAAGCTGCCTGTGCTTCGGGTGCCTTTGTAAGGAAATGTAGCATGGCAGTGGCTCTGCATCTTCAGCATGTACACCAGACACTAAAAATTCATGATAGAGATTAAGAAAAGGCAGAACTGACCAGATTACTTTCAATATAAGCTCTGTCATCTTGGTGGAATGAATTTTCTTTCCTAAGCACAGTTGTTCAGCAGAACAGTGGACTTGCCTATTGAATCTATTACCATGAACCAGATACAAAGGCAGTGGTTTTGCCAGCATCTGAGAGAACAAGATAATAACAGCACATTTTTATTTTTCCTCTGCATGTTCAGTCCTGACTCCGTAGAGCTGTGGTGTCATATAATGAGGGTACACATACACATTTATACAAAAAACCAAACACCTTGCTGTTGCTCACGCATCTCGGAATAACACCATAGACCTCCTAAGAATTGCCTTGTCCGTTTCAGTAATTTTCCAGCATCTTCTGCATTTGTTTTCTTGAAATAAAGCATTGCACTTAGTGTGAACACGTACACCATGAGTGATTACAGCTACTGCTGTTTAACTGTTATGAGAGATGCCCTGATGAAACAGAAAGCACCTCTGTTGTCAGGATATTCTTTGTGTCATGAGATGCTTGGCAGTATGTGTGCACACAATGAACAATACATAACTACAAAACCAGATTAACTTCATCAGCATTTGTCCTCCACAGGACCTTTGGCTGTAAGATGTTATTTATACTACTCATAGGGTCAGCTAGATCACTGTGAAGGTACTGAGGCTGTGCCTGGCACTTCAGATTAAGACCATAAGAAGGAAACCAGCATCTGTAATCTAGTTTCTCCTCCCTTCTTCCCCAGTACAAACTTAGGAGTTTTCCTTCCATGGAATCATCAAGGTTGGAAAAAACCTTCAAGACCATCAAGTCCAGCCATCTGCCCTACAGCCCCCAACCACTAACCCTGAGACACCCCGTCTGCCCATTTTTTAACCCCTCTAGGGACAGTGCCTCCACCTCCTCCCTTGGCAGCCTGTGCCAAGGCCTCCCCACTCTTTTGAAGAAGTTTTTCCCAAGATCCAATCTGAACCTCCCCTAGTACAACCTGTCCCCATTTCCTCTTTCCTATCACCAGTCGCCAGGGAGAAGAGGCCAACACCTGACCTGCCTCAACCACCCTTCAGGTAGTTGTAGAGAGCAGTGAGGTCTCCCTGGAGTCTCCTCTTCTCCAGGCTGAACAGTCCCATGTTCTCATCAGCCCTGTTGTGCAGACCCTTAGCCAGCTCTGCCCCCTCTCCAGCACCACAATGTCCTTCCTATACTGTGGTGCTCAAAACTGCACTCAGTACTCCTTTCATAGTGTAAGACAGCAAGACATTGTGACTTTTGGCTGATGCCGTTTCTGCAGATCGTGAATGAAGGAGAAACAGAATTGACTTGCAAATCCACCCTACTTGAGTTTTGTATCCTTCCACAGGAAATAGTCTTTTGCTCTTACTGCAAGACTTAGCTTGTAATTTTCATTAGGGTATACTAAGGTTTTCATGGATCAAAAATTGGTAAAAGAAACTGATGGATAACAGTGGTCAACCTTTTTGACAGGATTATAGAGGAGAAATATGGAGAATGCAGCAGGTGGACTGGTTCCTGTGGGAAGGAGGGAGGGAGGGAGGCAGGGATAGCTATCAATCTGTATTTTTTTTTCATAGGGGTGGGAGCTATCACATATTCCATCCTTAGTATTATATGCATCTTGACTGGATGCTTGACCTAACACTCAGAAGAGCAGAGCACCACAGATAAATGAAGTCCATATCAGGCTTCATCTTAAACAAAAATCACATCTTAGATCACATCTAAGACATGAGGCAACATGTGCTTTCCCCCTACTACATCAGATGCAAAAAACTTGTAAGAGAAGGAGAGCATGAGGAATCCCAGCTGCATTTACCAGTGTTAATTTTTCCTTTGGTCAGGATTTTTCCATTTAGAATCTGGGTTGGCCATCTCCCCAGCAGCTAATCCTTCTCTAGAGAGAGAGGGGAAATAAAAAAGTAAAGAAAGTGTCAAGGATTCCACATAGCCTCATATTCTGCAACTGTAAAAATCTTTTTCTTAAATAACCAGACAAACAGTAATTCCTTGTTTTAAATAATAAGTAAATTGAGAGGTTTTGAGTTATTTTGTCCTCTTTGGAGTAACAGTTATCAGGCACAATTGTACTCTCCTTTTTTGACTCTTCATCTCTTTTTGCCTTTTCAGTTTCAGCTTTGCTGCTGTTAAGAAATATTTTTCTAACACTTTCAGACTAAAAACAAGATTTCACTCTGGATTAACAGTATTGAGGCATTTTCATTGATGTTTTTCTTGTAGAGGTGTGCAGAGTGTCAGTGTTTATGTGTGCAGAGCCTGTGCATAATCTGCTCTCTCTTGAAAAATACAAATAACCAAACTAAACTGCAGGGTAAAGGAATTTGTCAGCCGGGATAAGCAAATGACATACAAAATGATGATGGCTATAATTTACCATCAAATGGGTTTGGTTCCAGCAGGGCCATAGTGGGATTGTCTGTTAGAAGTCTCTAAAGGAATCTTTAAACTTTCAGTGAGGAAAAAAGTCCTTCAAGTGAGTTAAAAGAAACCAGAGCAGGCACCATTCAGACACTGATATTATCAGCAACTCTTACTCAGAAAAAGAATTATGCCCTTGGGTCTTTCATGGATTCGCACAAGGAACATTCCCATCTGGTATTGCACCTCTTTATAGCATAAAGCATCAGCTAACTGGAGCTGGGCAAAGTAAAAATGTCTGCTTCGAATGGTGATGTGATTCCCACTGCAGTGTTGGTGTAGGCAGAACATGGACCTGTATCTTGTAACCTATTATGGTAAAAGAAGTGTAATAATTCAAAACATTGGTCAGAAAAGCTCTGCAACTGGGAGGTGGAAGAAGGACCACTAGTACAGCAAGGGATGATTTAATCAGGAGCATGTTCTTTACCCTAAAAAACTTAACAAGTTGGACCAGCTTCCAGATTTTTTTTGTAGTCCTTTTTTCCCCTCCCCAACAGTCTTGGACTAGGAATTACAATCTAGGACTGCATGCACTTAGTATCTTTACTGCAGACTGCATTAAGTGTCTTTACCAATCTAGGCTTTGCATTGTTATAGGGAATGAAAACCAATACACAGACATAGGAGCACCCCAATACCTCTTCAGTAATGATGCTGAGACATAAAAATACATTAACTAGGTATGACTGAAGGTGAGAGCTCAGAGGAGCGTTTCTTTTGTAATTATGTACCTGCAGAGGCTCATTTATCAAGAGCTTCACTTTGGGTTGTTTTAGTGGGTTTTTTGGGTGCGGGTTTGTTTTGGGTTTTTTTTTTTGGGGGGGGCATCTTGATTGGTTGTCTGGTTAAGAATATTAAACAGTCACAGGATCAGCCACACTTTAAACTCTTTTATGTTCTCCCCCAAAGTCCTCATATTGCAGCAGGTTTGACATCCTTTGATTTCGTCAGTGACAGTCACATCACAGCCTTACTGTTCCAGCTGTATTGTAGCCACTGTCATTACTAACTATGTTTGCCAGTGGTCCCAAAGGTTTGACAACCTGTAAGCCTTCTGGTTGTTCAAGGAGATAGTTGAGGCCCCATCCCTGGAGATACTCAGAGTGAGGCTGGACAAGGCTCTGGACAACCTGATCTAGTTAGAAACATTCTTGCTCTCTGCAGGGGCATTGGATTAGATGACCTTTGGAAGTCCCTTCCAACCCGGGCCAATCTATGATTCAATAATCTTCCACAGACCTGTGACTTGTAGTGGTTTGTAAGCATTACTCATCACTTCAAAAATATGCTTTCTTTTAATTAACTCCCCCAAAGCACATAAGCAAAGAATAAAAATGAGACAATAAATAGCCTATGCATAAGGTTAATTAAGCTGTCTTTCTCCTTAATAGATTTGAATAAGTTCAGGTCAGTCTAGAGTGTCTGCTCATGACTTGGGAAACTTAACTGCTGTGAGACATTTCTTGCCAACATCATCCTTTTAATCTTCCCTTCATGTGACTTTCTGCTCTGGCTTAAACAGGGTTTGGAAGGATGGCTGGAGGTGATTGGTAAAAAGGAGCAGCAGAGGAACTGCTAGGGACCCACAGTATGATTTTACAGCTGTACCTGATCTCTGCCATTGCTTTATTCACATTTATCCATCTTAATTCAAAACTGAGTGGTCAAGCAGACAAACACCAGAGCAGTAAAACAGTAGTACACATTCTTTGTAAAAAACCCATATAATCATCTGCCTCACCCAACAACCACCACTAGCTCAAAGCAACCCCAACCTTAACCAGCCTGCCTTTTCCCCCTATTCCCCATTGCCCTTGGCCTCTTCTCATTTACTCACACCCACTGTCCAGTGCTACCTCTACTCACCCATTTACACTGCCAGTATACTCAAAGCACTTTAAGCCTCAAAGGCTAAGTGGTGTTTGTCAGCAGGAATTTGCCTCTAAAAGCAAAAAAGCACATTACAAGAGTTAGTTTTGCTTCTCTGTAGGAGAAGGTGGGCTATTCAGGGTGTATCTGAGGATCTTGCTGGAGGATGGTGAAGAGAAACAATGCACTGCAGGGATCATGGGGAAGTTCTTCAAGGATGTGGCAGAGCTCAGCCTAGAGCAGCTGGGGAGACCGCTTGGTCAGCACAGCTCAACACCTGCAGCTGCAGCCTGTGGTGGGGGATTTGGAAGTTATTCACCTTGACCTGATTTAGTAGGAATATTTTCCCTCCATTTTCTTTTAGCTTTCTATTAACACCACCTTGGAGCTGCACAGCATCTTTGGAAAAGCCATCCTTGGGGTCCCAGTTGCTTGTTTTCTCATGGAATTTTGTGTGTCCCTAGAGCGTAGACATGGTTATTTTTAAGTTTTAATGCTATTCTTAATATGTTCAAGTCAAAAATAGAATTACTTTACAAAAAAAAGAAAGGCAGAGATGTTTTATCTCTGCAAAAGAGCAGTATACTGCAACAACAAACAACTTCAAGGCACAAAAATAAACCCTCAGAATTTCCTTCCTGAGGTACATGAAAAGGGGGGGGGCAGGTGGGGGGGGAATTGGGCAGAAGAGAAGAAATTGTTAAACCAGTACCCACTAGTGGGTTTCTTAGCTGTACTTGATCTGTTTAAAGCATGAACATTGCACACAGACCTTGATTAATATTTAGGGCTGCTATTGCCAGGCCTCGCTTTACTAACAGCATGTTATTATGTTCCTACTGGGAACAACTGGTTCCTGCATGCTAAAGAGACCTCAGTGGAAGGAATAAAAAGCAACTGAGCTACAGAAACTGAGGGATGTGCACATCTCCTTTAACCAGGAGTGAGGACTGAGGTAATTGCCAACCACCAAGCCCAGAAATAATCAGAGCAAGGGCACAGCAGCTCATCTACACAGAGGAGTTGCCTCAATAATTGTGTCTGGATACAACTAGGATAGTTGCAAGATCTTGAAAGGTTTCATGTGGCTTATAAGAGTCTCAGTGGCAAGAAGATCCTAACTTGTTGGTATAATTGTTACTTTTATATGGAAGAATGTGGTGTCTGAGTCCCTTTAAAGCAGCCCATGAGGCCTTTTTCCTCAACAAGTTAATTGGTTTATCACTCATTATATGCATGATCCTCCCCTGGAGACTCTGTCCCATCTAAGCAATAAATTGCATCTTAGCACATAGCAAAGGACTCATTAGTGTCTTGTTGTGGAAATGACGTGTCCAGACATTCAAACAAGCATATTTTTCCTACAGAGATAATAATTATTTGTCTAATTAGATTTTTTTTGCTACATAGTCACCACGACACATTTTTTTAAATGCAGTGTCTTTAACAAGAAGGTGTGAGAAACGTGGGAATTGTGAAGAAGGCAAAGGATAATAAAGAGCAGATGTTTCAGAGGTTGAAGTTTAACTCTTCAATGATTACTGGCTGGGATTTGCTGTACACTGGGGAGCAGGGGGCAACAGTGCTGACAGTTTGAAGGCTTAAACCTCCTAACCAACTCAAGATGTCCCATGTTGCCACCAAAGTGGTATCTGCTGGATTTTGTGAGCTCTCCATGGTTACCCTAGGTCCTGCTGCCATGGTTTGGGTACCTCAGCATCCTCTCCCCTCCATAACTTTCTTTGACCAAAGGTAGCATTTGAAGAAAAACTCACTAATATAAATATCTGTCCTGAAATAGAGGAACAGGATCAATAGGGCATTGTTAGTTCCCAGTCCCCTCCTGCATGCCCTAAAGGTCAGCCGAGGCAACGCCTTAGTCTATTACAGCTCAGACTCTTGCAGACACCTCTTCTGTCAAACACCTGCTGTCTGTGTACAAGTGTTTTGTCCTGCAGTGCCAGGCAGAGTTAAAGTGGCATCTTCTGGTGTAGAGATGTTCAGGTTTTGCCATGTGTTTTGCACTTTCTGTCAAAACACAGAGGTGACATTTCAAGACTCTAAAAAATATATAAAATGCAGTATTCAGTTCACCTATTTTAATCATATAGTAAGATTAAAAAACCAACCACTGCAGTATTTTCCTGTCAATCCTAGCAGACAGACTGATTTCTTAACACCTGAGCACTTCCAGATAAGAGCAAAGCCTTGTTCAAACTCTGTGTGCACCTCAGGGTCCTTCGGGAGCCAAGGCTTGTGGTGTTTCTCTTGGCCACCAAGTGCCAAGAATTCCCCAGGTGCATTTGCTGCCTTGGCAGAGCTTCTCTGACTGCCTCAGAATGGGAGGTGCAGAGTCCAAACTGAACACTTGGAAGTCACTTTTCAAAGGTACCACCATTGCTAGTGCTTCAGCCCCACCGGGGTTTGGGTTCTGGTACACATTACCAGATGTAAAACATTAAGAGCAGCTCTGATAGCCATGTTCAGAGGTGACTTTGCTGCTTGCATTTGCCAAGCTGTTACTTCACAGCCTGGACCTGAGGCCTGTGTCCCTGGCAAAGCATCGCTGAATGATCCTGCTATTTGGGTTCTGGCACAGGGACACAGTGCACGACAAATGATCCCCACTAACCTTGTTGTCAGGGAGCGGTTTCCTCTCCCACAAGAGGGCTGCAAGTTTTCAGGATATAACGATGCCTAGAGTCTCATTCATAATGTCAAATAGCAGCGTACAACCTCCCAGCATCACATCAGCTTTGCCAAGGGAGCTCTTCGGGAGATTTCCACACCGCAGGCCAGTTTTAGCCACAGGACAGTGCTGTTATCCAGGCACCACTTGCCAGCTACTGCTTTTAGCCCTGGGAGAAGTACACAGTGGTGGAGTTCGATTCCCAGCCAGCTACTGGGGGTCGCAGAAGAAAAGCTTATCCAGCCCCTTTCTTGGCAACTTCAGCAAATCTGATGGAAACTGCAGCAGAGCTCCTCTCCCTTGCATATTGTCTCTGGAGACAATACTGAATTTAAACACTTGCCCTGCTTTGCTCCTCTTTTATTTGCAGAGGGGTACCACCACCTCTGGCAGGCATTAAAAGGCACACTGCAGTATGAGCAGCCATGAATTATTAGTAAAGTAAATGCCAAACACACATCAGCTGCTGAAATAAGACTATCACTGGGAAACTGTAGTCTCTAGATTCCCAGACAGGGCTTTTTTGCAGCATGATTGCCACTTCTATAAAGCACTGAAAGGAAAAATGGTCGTTTTTTCCATTCAGTCATGTTCCCTCTGTTCAGGGCCATTGCTGCCATTCCCAGCCGGTCCAAGTTCTGCCTTCAGATGTTTGAGTGCTGGTAGGTTCTTCCATGATCATGTCACTATCTGTCTGTAATCTCCTGCACTGCTGAACCAAGCAGCCCTTTCATGTTCAGAGTATCAATTCACTACTGTTAAGTATGAGTGCTGGGCCCCTGGTGCTCACACATGTTCAAACTGGCCCTCCCTGAAAGCTGATAGATTCCATCTGGTCTATTGGATTTCTTGGCTTGAAGTTACTGGAAGCACTGAATGTTTCTTGTGCAGCAATCCCATGGCTGTCCAAGAGCAATAGCCCTGCTTAGAACTGCCTCTGTGGCTATCCAGCACCAACACACTGTGGGAGCAGTGCTCTTAGGGCACTTTTTTATCCCTGTCTGCTTTTAGAGCTGTTTTAAAATCCTGTGCTCTGGGGTTCACTGTTCTAATCAGTCTCGTAGCACATGAATGATACTTAATAAAACACAGGAGTTTGCAGTTCATGACTTGTAAATAGTTTGCCTGAATGATGCAAATTAAGCAACATTTTTCTGTTTGCTTTTCTACATTCTACTACCCAAAACAGCACTGGCCTTCTCTTACATAACAGCTCAGTCTCCTTGCCCTTGTTTTCCTTAGAGGTTATTTATGCTTTCTTAACTATTTAAGTCAAGAAAGAGATGTTACGAATAACTCCAGGTTATAATGGAATGAGCTGTCAGCCCAGTAAGTTATCAGCATTAACAGTGATGCTGGATTAACTGTTTGGGTACCCACTGCTTGTTTAACTCTCTACAAGAGCTTTAGGATAGAGCTGCCTCATTCCTTCTTCCAGGCTTTCCAGGATTAGCGATACCACTGTGTTAAAACACACAGGTACACTCAAACTGGGTCACACAAGTCATTAAAACAGCATATTCCTGCAATAATTTTCACAAGCCAGCTATCTTGTGCTGTCACAGACTCCAGTGTGCCTATCCCTTGCCATCTCCCACAAGCCTGAGCAGCTGGAGGCATGCCCACATCTCCAGCAGCACTGCTGACTCCTTATAGGTCACATTTTGCTACAGAGCACATTTTGCACTACACTAGAAATTGAGGACTCAGGAGTATTAAAAATATTTCAGTGTCTTAATCATCTTTACTTGCCTATGCATTATCATCTTGTTAAGAGTCAGCCCTTTGCTTACAGACATGGCTGGAGCACAGACATAGAGACCCCTTCAGGTTCTCAGCACCTCTGGTTCCTGCCAGGCCACAGGACTGCAGTGGGTTCCTGAAACCTCTGTTTTTATCTCAGTCCTTTAACTCACAAGAACTCAGCTCCCTTCTCTAGGGCACTTTCAGGGTCACTCAGTAACCCCCACACAGAGGCTTAAAGCCACAGTCCACTAGCAGCTGCTGGGAGCTCAGGTCACACTGATGGTGTCGGTTACAGATAAGGCCCTGAGCTCCAGGCATGATTTTCTTTAGTCCAGCTGCAGCAGTGGCTGAGGTAACAGATGTAAGTGGTGCTAGCTGCAGCAGGCGCTGCAGTAGCACTTCCTAGTATCAGTAACTCCACACAGAATGGTAGGGTTGGAAGGGACCTGCAAAAGGCATCTAGTCCAATCCCCCTGTAATAAGCAGGGCCATCACTCACCAGACCAGATTGCTCAGAGCCCCATCCAGCCTGATCTTGAATGATTCTAGGGATGGGGCCCCCAACAACAATCTGGGAGACCTGTTCCAGGGATTCACCACCCTCAGGTTACAGAACTTTTTCCATATCTGCAGCAAAAACGAAGAACCTGCTCTGTATCCCTTCTGTCCACACAACCCTGCTAACAACCATAACTGCACTGGAGCAGACCCAGAGAAACTGCAGATTGACTCTGTGTCCTTACCTGGGAAGCAGCCTCTCCTCCAGAGCTCCCTTCAACAACTCTGCAGCCATTTGCCAGGGGAAGGAATATCCTGGCTGCAAAACCTTGTTAAGGTTTTGACTAAGAAATGGCCAACAGGGAAGGAAATGGATTCATGTGCTTGAGAGCTTGTTTCTATGTGTGTATAATTGCTTTCAGAAAATGTCAACCAAGCTCTCTCCTGGGCATAGTGGGAGCACGTTCTGGTTCACTGGTTTTGCTGTTGTGTTTTGTAGAGTGGCTGAATGGATATTTACATGAAAATAGTATTGCTGAGCATTTAGTTCTAACCATTTTGTACTCAGTACAGCCATCTGGAATCAAAACATTTTGAGACTGTTACAGATGATCTTGTATTTTAATCTCAAACTCTTAAAACATAAAACTATTACATCTACCCACCAGAGTTGCCAAACTTTTTCCTCACTTGTGTTATTAAGCAACTCTGTTATTAAGCAATCCTGTTATTAAGTTCAGTGGATGTGAGACGTCTTTGTCGTATTCCACATCGTGTGCCAGCAGCAGAACAGTCGCTGGTGGGGAGTGAGGCAGCATCCCGACCGCAGGACTGTCCAGCCATGGGGAGCCTCCCCTCTCATCCTGCCTGCCACTGGGCCAGCGCTATCCCCTTTGGGTATTGGGGCAGTGGGAATGCAGCTCTGAAGAGTTGCACTTTCTGAAGGATGAAGATCTTACGAGTAGCTGCTGAGGGAACTGGGGTTGTTTAGCCTGGAAAAAGGGACATTAAGGAGACCTTAAAGGAGGGTGTAGACAGGTCAATCTCTTCTCCCAAGTCACCAGTGATAGAACAAGAGGAAACAGCCTCAAGTTGTGCCACGGGAAGCTTAGATTGGACATCAAGAAAAATTTCTTCTCTGACAAAGTGGTCAGGGATTGCACCAGGCTACCCAGGGAAGGGGTTGAGGATGTGGTCCTGTGGGACAGGGTTTAGTGGGCAGGGTGGGGTTGGGTTTACTGTTGGAGTGGATGATCTTGGACATCTCTCTTCCAACCTTAACGATTCTATGATACTATGATCGCTATGGAATCGGTTCCATTGCAAAAGGCTCTTTTATTACCTTTTATCATAGGCAACTCTCTATGGGAAAGAGGGAAAGGGCAGATGTGAAGGCAGAACTGCCCCTTACCCTTTAGTAAAATGTAAGATGTCAGACTTTCAGTAATGGCAGTCGATCATTACCCAGCAAAGCAGCATGCTCAGAGCTTGGCTTGTTGTTTTTAGCTCGGGTTTAATGTTCCTGAAAGCTAATAGCATCTCTAATGCTGTTGTGGATTTGTTTTGTTGCATGAAGGAAAGCAGAAAATAGAACTGCTGTCTGTAGGAGGCAGAGCGGTGGTGTTTTGTGTAAGAAGCAGTGTGCTGCAGCAAGGAAAATTGCCATAGCAGACCTGCAGGCCTCGTGAAAGGCGGAATGTAATTGTGCGGCTAACCACTTGTGATCCCTGAAAGGCAAGGCGTCACCTTGGTGTCTTGAGTGCTACGTAACTCTGGAGGCAAGAATCCAAACAGTCAATCTAAACAGTCGCTCTCCCTCCTTCCAGCTCTCACTCTTTCCAGCTTTCGCTGCTCTGATGCTGAATTTAATGCTCTGAGTTTAAGCAAAGCAGAGCACATCAGAGCCCTGTCTGGCCTGCTGCTTTGCCAACAGAGCGCAGGCCATTCTCTGGGCGGCACAAATGGGCTGACCAGGGTCTGCCTCCTCCTCATTGTACACACACTGTCTGCCCCCACCAGCAGACACTGGGACAGCTGAAGAGCACATGGCCGAGGCTCTGCTGAGTACTGCTCCACGTAGACAGGTTGGCTGCACCGCTTGTCCTCCCTGAACTTCTCAGTGGTTTCCTGACACAGTGGCAGCAGGCAGCTGCTTTTGTATGCACCACAGTGAGCTGCAGATGCATAGGTTCACCCAGTACTCCCACTGAACACTGCCCTGCCCTACTGGGTCCACATGTGCTTGGTGCTGTTGACTGGGAGGTAACAAGTGGCAGTCACGGTGGTGAAACTTAAACACACAGTATCTGGGTCGGCCCTGTTTCTGAGCACTGGGCACTTACAGCTGGCATGGCTTTGGGTACTGGAGATGCCATAGAGACAGAGAAGTGGTTACACAAAGTGGTAACAGCAGCCACAGCAGGGGTAGGAAGCATGAAATTACGACCGGCACATTAAGGGTGGCCACCAAGAAGATTGAGACCCCCTTTTCACAAGGAATCTCATAGAAAACACAAGGGGTGATGGATACCAGTTGCTCCTGGGGAGATTCCAACTGGACTCCAGAGGAAAAGTTTTCACATGAGAGCAATCAGAGGCTGATTTCTGGGTCTTCTCAGGGAAATGGTGGGTTCCACAACTACAGACAGTTTTAAAGCTTGACAGGTTGTTCGGCCAGCTCATTTAAACTGGATTTCTTCAATTTAAGGGGTTGGGCTCAGTGATCCTTGGGGTCACTTCCAACCTGCTCTACTATGATACTGTTGGAGTCCCAGTTTGAACAGAGAAGAGCAAGAGTGGCAGAAGGATACAGCATTAGGGCCTGGTAAAGGAGACAGTAGAAGAGAAGGGAACACAGCTCCTACAGGCAAGCTGAGCAGCTCCAGTGCAGTTAATGGGTTTATTTTACTTTCAGAAAGATGGGAAGGAGCCCAGTTTCACGCTGTTAAATAGCAGATCCCACACCTGGGACCTGCCACAGAAAATATTCCAGCCTGAATACTCATTTAAACTCAGGCTGATTCTTATTTAAGGCACCAAACCCTGAGGTGTCACAGGGGACGAAACCCACCTTTGAAGATTGCTTTCAGTTCAGTTTTGTATCAGAGTCAAGATTTTGAACACTGGAACAGCTGGCAAAGCCTCCCTGTAGCAGAGCTGAGCATGGTGGGAGCCAATGGGGCTCTCACCTGGAGAAAATGACACAGGCTAAAGTGGCATGAATGGCAGTAAAAAGTCATATTTTAAAATTCTCCTGCAATTATTTTCAGTTTTGATTAAAACAGATCCTGAGCAACTGCATCCACTTGATTAATAGCAAACATTCACTACACAAACTGAAGCGAACATTAATCTTCCCTTTTATCATTTGAAACACACAGAATTACTCACCGCAGATACTATTTATATCCCCACGTACTGCTAGGAGAAAGAATGCTTTCATCCGGCTTTTATCAGTCCTAGGTTGAATCACAGTTTTTCTGTTTCCTCCAGTCAGCAGCTCAGCCCCACAATTTCCTCCCCCAAAGACAGGCGCACATGAAATTATTATTTCCAGGCAGTGGTTCAGCTGAACCACTCGCTCACATTGCTTGGTAGTACAGCCAGAGCACACAGAGATGGCAAGTTTAATGTTCTAGCTAACTGGGAAAACATTAATTCAACACTGGACTGGTTAGATTCAGGGTGTTACTTATTCTGTATGAGCTCTGGCACCTGGCACCCCTGTTTTTACTCACATGATGATGGAGAAAGCATGGGAGAAGGGAGGCTGTGGTGAACCTATGACAGCCTGGAAAGGGCTTTTTGAGCTCACCTAAGCATCTTCAGACTCACACAAGCTCCAGAATAAAACAATCACTGGAAACTTTGATTTTAATTGTTATTTTTGATATCTTCATGATTTGATTTCCTACCAAGGCTTTGGGCTCCCAGTGAGCAGTGCAAGGTCTACAGCTGGCTGCGAAACAACAGCGTCTCCTTTGTGTGAGCAAATGCTGAGATGTGATGCTGAGGTGAAGGTAGGGAGGCTGTCTTGTACCAGAGAGGCCACACTGCTGGTGCTCACCTCACTGGTTGTAAACCCAAGCACATCACCATCGAGCTGCAGTGATAAAATGCCTTTTGATCCAAGAGACTTCACTGCCTGAGCACTAAAGGCATTGGTGATTATTTCAAAGGTCATCTACTCCAACCTCCCTACAACAAGCAGGGCCATCACTCACCAGGCCAGATTGCCCAGAGTCCCATTCACCCTGACCCTGAATGGCTCCAGGGATGGGGCCTCCACCACCCATCTAGGCAACCTGTTCCAGGGATCCCCCACTCTCAGATTAAATAACTTTGTCTTCATGTCCAGCCTGAATCTCCCCTTTTCCAGCATCAAATCATGACCCCTCCTCCCATCGTTCCCTGCCTTTGTGAACAGTCTTCTGCAGCCTTCATCTGACAGGCCCCTTTTAGGGATTGGAAGGTCTCTATAAGGTCCTCCTGGAGCCTTCTATTCCTTGTTTCATGTGAAAACTTTCCATGTCCTTTACTTAGTCCATATAGAGTCAGTTAAAAACCAGCATTAATGTGAGAAACAGAGGAAGTTCAAGTCAATCTCTACCAATAATTAGAGAAGTTCATTGGATAAAATCCTGCTGGAGCAGCCACATGCTTAGGTGCTGGGCTGAGTGGAACACACAGCTAGATAGAAGATGAAAAACCTAAGGTGTTTCTTTGATGCACAGACAGCAAACAGCTCAGGCATTTTCATCTGTCAGGAGCCATGTGAACTGACTTCACAAAAATCACATTCTATAATTTTTCAAATTAGTAACAACCAGGAGAGGCATCATTACTAAATGTTAAAATAAATGCAGGCTTATGAATCTGCTTGGATAGAGCTTGCCTAAAGTGCTGCTTAGTCTAACAGCGGAACAACAGTGCCTCCCGATGCCCAAAAGCATAACTCAGGCTCCTGCATTTGTCCTTCTCTGGTTTTGCCTGTTTCTGATCACCAAATCACAGATGGGTTGGGGTGGAAGAGATCTGAGATCATCAACTCTCACTAGACCAGGTTTCCCTAAAAATAAAGAGAGGAAATCAAACAGGGAAACCTGGAATCCCAACGCAATGAATGGTCAGGACTCTGGGGACACACAGACCTGGTTTTGACCCTATTGAGGGTTCCTACATAGTGACAGCCTGGTTGTGCTTCTTATGGGATTCAGGTCCTCTTGCACAGAAGCAGAGCAGATCCCCTGTGGTCTGGAGAACAAGCTGAGGGATTTGAGACTGCTTAGTCTGAATCATAGAATCATTAAGTTTAGAAGAGGCCTGCACGAACATTGTCTGCAAAGGATTAAGAAGGGTTTTGTTTTTCTCCCCTCCTTCATTCCCCTTCCATTTCAGTTTATGATTTCTCAAGAGTCAAGCAAATATTTGCTACTGTATCTCAAGATACACATATTTCACCCACATCTCAGCAAATCTCTCTGCCAAGAAAGCTTTAATATTGCACTTCAAAATTAAAGAGTAGTGAAGAACCAGTGCAGATATCCCTTACAGAATAGTGTTCTTCATTTGAAATAAAAAAAAACCTCAGTATGACTGAAACTGAGGTCCCAAGGACACTTGGAATTGCAGAACTGTAAAGTTTCCGTTCTTTGCAATCATTGCAGTATTTAATGATCAGCCACACGGGTACCAATTAATACCACTGTCCTTAACTGATTGTGAAAATAATTCCCCAAATGGAACTAACATTCTTCCTCTTCCCTGCTATCCCAACACAGGTCCCGATTATTTCAGTTCCAAGAATCTTGCACTGCAAGCGCAGAAAAAGCTCCTGAGTAAAATGGCCACCAAAACCATGGCTAACATGCTGATTGATGACACCAGCAGCGAGATCTTCGATGAGCTGTACAAAGTAACAAAGGAACACACGAGAAACAAAAAGGAAGCTCATAAAATTATGAAAGACCTGATTAAAGTGGCAATAAAAATTGGGATCCTCTATCGAAACAATCAGTTCAACAAAGAAGAGCTAGAAATTGTCGACAAGTTCAGGAAGAAGCTGAATCAAACAGCTATGACAATCGTCAGCTTTTACGAGGTGGAGTACACTTTTGACAGAAACGTTCTTGCAGAACTTCTCAATGAATGTAAAGACCTTGTGCATGAACTCGTAGACCGACACCTGACACCGAGATCCCATGGGCGCATCAACCACGTCTTCAATCACTTTGCGGATGTGGAATTTCTAACTGCCCTGTACAGTCTCGACGGGGACTGTCGGCCATACCTCAAAAAGATCTGTGATGGCATCAACAAACTACTTGACGAGAAGGTCCTTTGAAACTATGCTCAAAACCAAGAAACCAACCAAAAACTCCTCTCTAGAACTGGCCACTCTTCATGAGCCATGGTGAGCAAGCGAGTTTCCTTCCCACAGGTCTCTCACTACAGTCTCCAGCAGAGGCCAGAAAGTGCTCCCGAGGCTCATGATGAAGTGAGCTTCTAGAAAGTTACCCATTGTAATGTTTCGTGCAGACAATTCAGTCTTTTCCAAGGATCGGTGTGACTGAGGCTGCAGATTTCTATTGTTCAGAAGCAGAGTGCTGTACACCATGATCTTACTAGCTTTGTGTTCAAGGCTGAGCAGGTGAAGAGCAAGTAAATGCATGGCTATATAAAAACACACGGGAGAAGGCAAAAGAGCAAGCATGGAGTTCACCCCTCTGGTCCTCAGCGTGTATGTTGTTATTATTTTCACAACTACCTGAGAGCAGGGCTGTAACCTACTAAGTTCACTCCCACCACAAGGATCAGGAAGTAATATGAGAAGGCATCTCTGACTTTATATGGCATTTAAGTTTAATAGGGGAAGAGCAAACAATACAAAGTGGAAATGGGAGAAGATTCACAGAGTCGTCTGCTTTACAAAGCAGTGTTTCATCAGCGAGTTTTGTTTTGCCCCTGCTAATTGCAGAGACGATTTTTTCTTTTCATTTCAAAAAGCAGCTTAGTGGTTCAAGCTCAAAGGTAACCTGAAACCTAGTGCAACAGTTCCCCCACTTTCAGGGTTTATGTGTATGGTAACAGACACATTTAGCCTCAAGGTTATGCTGGTTTTGTGCTCTGACAGAGCAAAATACTTTCTGAAGATGCTGAAATCATGTGTGAAGAGCAGCCCAACTAAGACATGAAAGCAACATTTGCATGTCCTCATCCCAAAATATTCAGCCTAGATGAAACATTAACTTGCCCATGATGTTAATTTGTGTCCTCAGTAAAACAGGGGTGATAAAAAGAGAAACCCATCCACTATGTTAGTAGTGCTATCCTGGGTTTACTCAAACATTGTCTGTAGACTGCTCTCATTGAAAGAGATCTTCATCTTGCAGTGAGAGCCTGTCTTGCTCATGCAGACCTCTCCAGGGACAGGTATCCCCTAATCACTTTGATCTCGTTCACTGTGGAGTAACGTTTTTTTATGGGTCATCCCACATGGGGCCTATCAGCACTCTCCATGGCTTTACCTTTTCCTTTGCTCTCCTCCTCATCCTCCTCTTCTTCCCGCTGCAGCCTTCCACTGACATCAGTGAGAGTCTGTACCGCGGAGGTGACAGGCTTCCTTTTGGATTAGTTAAGTGCAGTATATCCTCTCTTTAGCATGTAATTCAGCCTTGCACTGAGGGCAGCAGCAGATTTACTGTGCCTTTTGGTCATTTCCTCCCCCTGGTCACTCAGTGTTCACCACAGAAAACCTCAAACTTGATCTAATTGGTCGTGGACTGGCTTCCTTTGGGTTTTTTCTAATTTACAGCTGAGACTAGAGCCCAGTCTGAGGAGCAGGTATCATCCTGCTCCTCTCTTTTTGGTATCAGCTCTCCAAGCTTTTCGATTTTCTCTTTTAGTCATAGAATCACAGAACATTAGGGATCAGAAGGGACCTCAAAAGATCATGTAGTCCAATCCCCCTGCCACAAAAGGATCATCTAGACTATGTTGCACAGGAACACATCCAGGTAGGTCTTGAACATCTCCAGAGGAGACTCTGCAACCCCCCTGGGCAGCCTTTTCCAATTGAGTCCCTTTTGCAGCTTGTCTATAGCTGAGACCCAAGCCGGTTGAGTGGTGCCATCTTTGTTTTTTCTCCTGAGTCAGCCCCTCAAGCTTCTCCAGTCTCTCTTCTATAGCTGAGACCCGAGATGGACAGCTGACACTGCCCTCAAATTGTCTCAGCCATTTCAGGACATCACTCACATTCAGGGGATTTTCACTTCCATGTCATTAGCCATCCTGCTAGAGTGGGAATACTCAGAGGAGGCACACTTTGAACTTATTCAACAGATACTTCCAGCAAGGCCACTTATCTGGGTCCATATGCATTCCGATTCAGGCATAAATGACTTTTCAACAGACCATCTCTCTCAGACACTGAATGCCCTGCACTAGGGTGGTCCATTTGACAGGATGCTGTATCAAGTGGTCTTTGGTAGAGTATCAGTGTTTTATGGCTTCAGTCAGATGCTTGTAAAGCAAGTGGCTTCTGGTTTGTCTCCCAATTCTTTATCAATTCCTAGATCATGAGCTATTGATCCCAACTGCCTGGCCTCTTTCCTTTCCATATTAATTAGCTCAGCTCTAGTGTCATAGCATCATGATGCCCAGGCCATTAGGGATTCATCACTGTTATAGCTGTAGTCTTTCCTGATAGTTCTCAAATCTTTGAGAGACCAGGGAGCTTCAGCTTCCACTTCTGACTCATCACCTGCTAGCCTTTGGCTATTGGCAGGGCTCTAGTGCTTTGCCAACCCTCTGGATGGCCCTTCCTCTATCACCTATATTTTGTAACCTGTGGTCAACAGTATTCCACATTTGCATCTCCTAACTGGAACCAAACGGGCTGTTGTGTAGGGAGTGGCTGGAGCTGGGTCTCAGAATCTTAAAGCTGTGATCCACCCTGTGATCTGACCATCTGACACATTTAAGCCTATCAAAACCAGAATCATGCCACAAAGCATGTAGCTCTGATCATTTGGCAACAAGTCAAATGAGTAATTGATTGCATCAAATACAGACACTAACTGGGCATCAAGCCACTCTGGTAAACTTTGCAACTCCTCCACCACAACTTGAAATATGTATAAAGCTACATTAGGCATCAAGTACTTTGCTAGACTTAAAAGTATATGGTCCACCAAGAAGCACCACACTGCCACTCTATTCCACCCACCGCAGGCATCCCAGAATGTGTTTTCAGCTACCTTAGGAACCAAGTAAATGACGAGGCTCACAAACACTGAGCTAAACAAGAGATTCCACAGTAACATTTTGTACCACTTAGTCTAACCAAGGGGTACACCCTGATTTTCTCCTGGCTTTCAGTACCAAGTCCTTGTTTTAGGGTTAAAGGCAGCGTTCCCACAGGGCGGATTTATTTTTTTTTTTTAACAGGAAAATCTTAGGATAAGAGAGATCAGGCGACTGGAATAAAATGCTGTAACTTTAATGACGGAAAGTAACAGGGATCATGAGATGAAAGAGGTTGCGAGAGAAAGGAATCACGAGCCGCCAGGAGATGGCGCCCGCCACAGGTCGGCGCAAGGAGGGGCTGGGGGGAAGCAGGAGGAGGCGTTGGAGGAACCGCCGAGAGACGCGCGGGGTAAGCCCGAGCGGGGCGGGATCGAGCAGAGCAGAAGCGGTACTGGAGTCGCAGTCACAGCCGGATCGGCGAGTGCGAAGGGGCGCGGCTACGGAGCGACTGGAGCCGGGCGGAAGGTTGCATTCCCAGAGTGGAGCCAACACGGAGTTGCGGCACTCTCAGGCAACCGTGGCTGCGAGTGCGGAAATGGAGACACGCCGACCGCGCCAGCATGGAGCCTGAACGCCCTCCACCCCTTCTTCTTCTTCCCAGAACCCTCTTCGAGCTCCCGCCTCTCGCACCGCGGCTGTGGTCCCTGAGCCCCCTTTTCATCATCCCCGGCCCCCACGGCGCCGCTGCCAACCGGGGAGGG
This sequence comes from Upupa epops, assembly GCA_013397515.1. NCBI lineage: Eukaryota > Metazoa > Chordata > Aves > Bucerotiformes > Upupidae > Upupa > Upupa epops. The sequence continues at coordinate 556,508 of VZRI01010419.1, read as the reverse complement.
GGAAGAAAGGAAATTGGAGGGAAACACAAATACACAAATACAAACACTGCCACCCTAACACAGGTGCCAGCAAAGTGTAGTGGTGTAGCGTACCCAGGGGAGTCTGAAGGGAGCAGTCTCGGTCACTGGTGAGCTTCATGAGTGACCTTTTTGCTCAGAATGCTTTCAGTGACTTGTTTTTGTATTTTCAAATATTCTGGCGTCATCAAACTGAAAACATGTTGCCATGAAACACCGATTTCTGTACAGCATTGTGAACACAGAGGGAGAATGGGAACAGAAGAGCCACAGCTGCTGGCCACTTCCAGAGTCCTGCAGCTGAGGAGGTGCTGGCTGACCCTAGGCAAGTTCTCTCATCTCGTGGTCTCTACGCCTTGTCATCTAGACTCACCTCTGCTACTGCTGCTACTTCTTGTAGTTAACACAGCCAGCAGACAATCCCATTCGCTGGACTCAACACCTCCCATGTCACATTGTTAAGACAGAGATGCACATACTTGAAAATCAACGAAGACAAGAAAATATATTTAAAAGCCATTACTGTACACAGAAAACTTTCAGTGTTGATCACTCATTGCTGTACCACAGTAGTAGACTATTCAACATTTGTCCTTATTTCCTCACCTCAGAATAACCACATTGTATCTCTTACAACAGCATCTTTGCCTGTAACACCATTACCCAGTCAAGACTAGACAGACACAGATCATGCATTCTCCCAGCTTGTGCTGGATGGGGTTTTTATCCACTCTTAGAAGTCTTTGTTTTGGAGCACAGTAAAAGCAGCAGCACAAGACATTAGCAGAGCAGTTTGCAACGATACACATTTTCTCCACGTATTTCCTTTAGCCGTACACAGTGTATTTAGTAGCAGCGAAGATGGACAACTCCATTGCAACCCAGCACAGTAATGAAACACCAACACCCAGAGTTGGACATGCAGCCATTTCCAGAGCCATACTCCTAGGCACCATTAGCTGCATCTTTCCCAAGCGTGTACTCATCAGGTTATTCTTTCAGATAGTATTTGTTGTATCTGACACTCCTGTCCCAGTGCACATGTCAGACTTTGTGTGTTTCTTTCACTTGTGGCAAACAGGTTTCTTTTTTTAAAGCCAGAAAAGAGAGATTATTCAAGATGCTATGTGTGCAAAGGAAAGGGATATCCTGTATCTGTGACTTACTTTCTGTGTGTTTCAAGTATCAATATTCAGACTCTGGTATTTTAGACACACCAGCTGAACATCTGTTGTTTTATTTATAAATCTGAGTAGCCTTAAGGAAAGATAATGTTTTCAAGTATTTCTCATACTTGCATATCCTGTATACTCATTGTTTACTTTTGTACTTGTAGCCTGGTATGTAACAACATTGCTAAAATACAGGCAATGTTCCGGTCACTGCAATATAGGATGTAATATCATATTTGTGGATTAAAATCGTGTGATTACTGCCCTTTTGCTTTTGTTTCATTTTTTCTACTATCCAACAGAAATTAAATTAAACAATAAGAGGAGAGAATTAACATCATTTAGATTTTGTCACCTTTGACTTCAAACAGCATTAAGGCTGCAGACAACTGGATTCTGTGAAGGTAGCAGATAGGTTGGATGGACAGCATAAAGTTTAAAAAAAAAAACTGGAAACCCACATTTGTGTTGCATCACAAACATATCACACAAACAGACAGGACACCCTGAGATCTAACATTAATAAGCACATTCTTATAAGTTTTCCATGATGCATTTAGCCCAGTGTAGCTAACTGTGATGTACCGTGGCCTCCCACAACATTTTACCAACACCAAGCAAACATTCTCCTAGCCTTATGTCTGGATCAAGCAAACTGTTTTGGCTCATAGAGCTCAGGATTTGCAAACAGCTCACACACCCATTACACTGGAAGCAACTAAAGACTGGCACCAAGACAAAACTGCCAATTACCTTAAAAGTTTAAAGCAATCTTAGCAAGTGGTGTTCTGAGCAACACTGCTCATAAAACACTGTCGCACGTTAGCTTTATGGATCATATGGCAAGACACAATATTCTTTGCTTCTTCACTGACAGCTTTATTACATAGAGAAAAATGTTTCATATTCAAGAAACTCTCAAGGGAGTGACAACTTCTGACATCCCCGTGAAGCTGTACAAGTGCCACAGAGCAGGACAGTGCACCGAGTCTGCAGTTGTTTGTGTTAAAGAAATATCTTCACAGAAAGGCATGAAAAGAGCTGACCCTGAAGAGAACCCAGAGGTAAAGCACAGTTATTACAGCAACACCAATACAGAAGTCCTAAGCAGGTGTGCTTCCATGATTCTATACCTCTGTGCCAGAAAGACAGTGCAGTCTTATCCACACAGAAAATACAGCTTTTTATTCTGAAAAACTATTAGTGGGACTCTATAGCACATAACTACCTTTCCAGTACTTAGAAACTATCAGGCAAGGTCATTTCTGAGCTACTTGCAGGTACAGGAAAACTTGCAGATGATGCCATCCACTATACAAATTACTTCCTGTCTGGTCCTTGCAGGATGAGAAGGTAATGGGAGGACATAGCAGAAGGGAATGTAACAATGGGAGACTGGATCTGTGTTTAGGGAAACACAGCACCCTGCTGCCATCCTGGCATCTCCACCAATTTGCCAACCAAGTATTTGTTCTGTTAGAAATACATGGAAGTACTTGGGGCACTAGGGGAGAACACAACAAAACCATATTGTAACATGTGTCTGACAGTCATTTCGTTATGGACTCCACAATGTCCAGAACTCCAAGTTGCCCTTGGCACAGAGCACTAAACCAATGCCAGTGCCTGGTACTGAGAGGTTTGGTGCAGAACATTGTTAGCCTGCCAGTTCAGGTGATTACACCAGTACACATGCTGATTGGCCTCTGGTTGCCACATGGAAGTCAACTTATGCTTGCTAACTGGATTACATGCTACATTATTCTAGCCTACCCCTATGTACCTTATTTCTCCTCTCCCTGAAAACATGTTAATCCTTCGAGATCTAATAAATCACAAAGAAAAAAACCAAGGAAGATTAAGATGCTCACTGCAGGATTTTTCAGTACAGAGCTGGATGAAGGAATATTACTTTGCGTAATTACTTATGCAGCTCTATTCCATTTACAGACAACTGGATGCTGGATCAAGATCAGGAGGATTCTGAGCACTGTATTGCTGAGGTTCTGAAAGGGCTAAGCCCCACCACATGAGCCAGAACTGCAGTGTAAATTCCACTTTTGTTGCACTAACAGCCATAAGAAACAGCCTCAGGATTTAGAATCGGGGCTGCAGCCACCTTCAGTTAATTAGGTCCAACTTCCCAAACTTCGAACTCCTTTTCAATATTGTAGCAAATGATGTTTTGTTAGCACTGGACTAGCTATTCCTGTCAGCTATGAATAAAGAACCTAGAGTCTCCTGTGATGCCTAAAACCAAATCACACAGTCTGGCAGTATTCCAAAATGGGTATCAGATAAGGTGAGCTGGCACACAGAATGCTGCTCAGAAGATATGAAGTGCACCCTTTCACTCTTTTTTTACCTCCAGTTGAGACACAGGACACGTAACTCACCAATGGATTCAAGACTTATGCACCATTACAATCTTCTTCACTGTTCAGATGCAAAGAACAACAATTAAAATAAAGCAGAGTTCTCAATAAACAGAAATGCTGCTACATGTGGTAGTAAGGAATAACAAGTATAACGCTTATTTTTTAAATCAAACCAAATTTTATTAAACTACAAGAAGTACAAAGATGGTGATAAAGAAAAATATCTGCTGGGCAATCAAAAGATTGACACAGGTACTATTTCTTGCCAACTCCTTTATGTGATGTAACAACAAAGCTCTCTGAATCTGCATATCAGCAACTTAACATCCACTACTTACACGGTGATAAAGGTTATAAAGAACATGACACGAACAACAGAAAGCAATACTGTCCTTTTTAAACAGTAGGACATTGAACATCTCATTACTGAAGTGCTTTAAATGCATAGGCCACATACAGATACGTCCATTAGAGTTCAGACAATTACAAAAGTCCAATTGCATAACGTAAGGCTGATTCACCAGCAGGGACACTGTTTGCTGAAAGTTAGTCCACTATACATCAGCTTTCATTTGTACAGACTGTCATGAAGTGCCAAGTAAACATTAAAGTATGCAAAACATTGTCTATTTACAGGTTCAGTGCACTTTGAATTCCTTAGTAAGAGGGTACTGAAACAGAAATAAACAGGTTAGCTTACATGGTTAGACTTGTGATAACAACACAAATGGCTTGACTTAAAAAAAACAACCCCAAAGAAACTAACAGCACATTAACATCACTGTGATGATTTCATTAACATTTACCAAATCATTAGCTGAGCAAGGGAATACTTTCCCTTACAACCAGGTTCTTATCAGGTGAGAGTCGAAAATAACTGAAATATAACAAAGAATTTCCTTGTTAATATTAAGCACAAAGGAGAGAATTCCACTGTGGAATCCATTTGTACCATGTCTGAACTCTGTTTTTAAATAAAAACATAACCAGTTATAAATAATATTAAACACTGAAGTTTCCATTCAGCACCTAAATAAATTAACATTGCTGGCTTTTCAAGACTGCAAGGTTATTTCTGGAAGAAAAAGGAGACAATCAAGACAGACAGACAGACACATTCCCCACATACACTGCTCTGATTTAGATCTCTCATGCTGTACTGCAGCTCCCAGCCATGCACACACCACACAGCCACTTCTGTGCAAGTCACAGGTTTGAAGCATCACACTGAGGCTATAAATAATTGGAAGCAAAAGTAAATGACAGTGCCCTCCATTCCCATGGACACACTCTGGCCACATTTTAATTTATAGGGTTGACTGGAGAGCAAGGAACATGCTCACTAGGCAGCTATCACCTCCAGCTCAGTCATCTGTCTTCATCTACACTAAACTTATCTTCACACCTGCACAAATATTCACTGACTGTGACAGACACCTAAGAGAATGTGACTAAAACAGGTGGCAGGAAGAACTGCACACCCAGAACTCACCTAACAGGCCTGAGGTCATCCCCATAGGAGTCTCCAGACAATTTTGCATGCTTGCCTACAAAACCCTGTTTATAAGTTACCACCTCAATGGTAAATGCCACAGATAGCAGAAAAGTACTCACTAAAATAGTTTATTTTCCAAACATGCATTTGTTGCTACACAAGATATTTTACATAACCATCACCACAGATTTTGTTGCCAGCAGTGCTTAAAAATAGTTTTAGAAAAATTATCAAAATAAAATCAGATGATCCTGATAACTGATCAAGTCTAGTAACTGAGATATGTTTTATTTAAAATCATATTGAAGTAGTTGCTATGAGGAATAATCATTGGCATCTATAAAAGCTCCATAATAAAAATAAATACTTTCAGTCATTTACAACAAAATTAATATACATTTCACTTAAACAGGAAACAACACTGTAATGGATTACTTATTAGTACTGTACAGACCTGAGCATGTTTCTGCAGGTGTTATTCTTCTCCCCCAAGTCCACACAATATATGCCAGCTGGCAGAAAACTTTGAGTACTTCTGAGCAGCAGTATCTTAGTTTAGCTTTGGTAATCACCTGTGCAACTATACAACTTTGACTCCCTTTTCACACAACAAATAGATTAAGGCAGGCACTATTGTTACTAAGATTCCTCCATCACCTTTTGACACTGGTAGAGCAAACCATCTGGAAGACCAGGACAAGGTGATCTGAACCACAAAGCCAGCATCCCTGAGTGGGTACGACAGTGCAGCAGGCAGGGCACAGAGGGAAGCAGCTGGCACGCCAGTATTCCTTCATTACCTTGAAACAACAGAGTACAAACAACTAAAGTAACAATTAACAAGTAGCAGTAACTACAGTATAGTTCACAAAGAAATGTATCTCTCAGACTCTCTTCTACTGATCTCTTCCACTCTTACCTCTATCATCCAAAATCATGCTTCCTGCATGCAACCTCACCTTCCCATTTGGCATGGACTTTCTTTCCCATTTTTTGGCCTGTCCAAAACTCCCCGCAGTGCAAGTTTGCTTCCTTGTACAATCTACTGTTTGCTGTAGTTTACTTGTTTACGCAGACCCTGAGTAAGGCAAATAAAGCCCACAGGACAACACTCCTGCGCTAACTAAACATTCTCTGTCTTAAAAGACAAGACACCTGCTTTTGTGCATTTACTCTCCTGGGACAAAGAAAATAAGTTGCAAGCAAGTTGTAAGTAACTTATTACACTCCACCTGCACTCACCTATAATGTCAACTACACAGAATTTCAGCTCCTGTTGCAGTATGTTCAGAGCCGCTGAAAGGGAATCTTGAGAAGGTGACATTTTAATATTCTGTTTCACATCATTGGAAAGGGACAACCACAGCTTCCCAAAGTCTTCGGTAGTCATTTCCAGTGGCCTAAGAATAAGTTCATCATGTATCTTAGCAAAACAACAAAACATTTCAAAACCAAAACTGTATCTGGAAGCAACTGGATGACACAGCAGGCAGTCAGCAAATACAGGTTAAACAAACCATTCCTCTTTCAAGTTCAACTTTAGGTTTTGAAACTTAGAAGAAAAATACAATATTCTAGGTAAACAGAAGACCAAAGTTAATGACCTTGAAGTATCTGCCTGTTTCAAGAGACAAAAATAATTCAGTGAGAGGTAGAATTTATCATGGAATAATATATTCCATATATAGATGATTCTAACTACACATATATTATTGACTGTAAAAGAGTTTACTGAGAAAGGACACTGGCTTTTTATACTCCTAAAATAAAAGCAGTGTTCAAAAACTAAAAGAACGAGCTTCCTTCCACTCTTGCAGAAGTTGCCAGCCTTTTCATGTAATACACATATCAGTTAATTCAGTTTGATGTGTTTGAATCATGTCATGGTTTATAAGAGCATGCCCCTCTGTTCACTCAGTGCTGTTCAACTCCTCAATATGTGTTCTTAAGTTCAAAACTATTCTAAACTACAGCTATCATGAATATTCTCACTGGCTTCATACTTATTTGTGGAACTTTTCCTCCTTTTTTCTGTAAGTGCATAAATATTTAGTAATAGTAATCTCAATTAAATTAACATTACCTGCTTGAGAAGAAGCCTTTTCATAATCAATATCCAAATCATCCCACCCTCTCCTACCATTTATTCAAGTATATGTTTTTAAAAACTCTGATTTATTTTGTTTACCTGATGAAGTCCAACAATGAGAAAGATATTGAGAATTCAAGGCGAGTATCAATCTCTGACTCATAGTTAATGGAGCCGGACAGAATTCCCTGTGTACAGACTTTGTCCATCCATACACATTTCTGGCAATTTTCCACACTTTGAGCTTCAATTACAGGAAATTGGTAGGTGGGACTCTCCAAAATCTATATAATTTTTTAAAGGAATAGAGAATATAAGTATTGCTGTCGAGATGTGTAAGATACAGCTATAAAATAAAGAGCCTTGTATTTCAATTGATTTCTCTTTGATCATTTGACAAGTGAACAGAGCTACCATTTCTCAGCCCTCATGAAGGATAAACCAATCATTAACACCTACAAAAACTACAACACTGGAGAAATTCATCTTTCTGCCAGTTAGCTCCCTCACTCAGAGATTGCTCAGAGAGGCTAGGAGCTGATGATCAAGAGCCTCAATAATAATTTCAACATTGCTCTGCAGTCCCTGGCCTCTCCAAACAAACTGGTCACGTAGACTGTATCTGTGGGATGGTCTGTGTGGAAGCCTGAGCGAATTGCCAGGGAAAACTAGACATGAGATGCTCACTTTCTATCAATGCCCTAACAGGTTTGATTCCAGCCAGCAATGGGAAGGAAGGAGACATCATAACCAATGAGCAGTTTCTTGATACAGTCTATTCTAAAATTAATACTCCCTAATTATCCAGGTATCAATTGCTGAGTGTTTCCAGGATCTCATAATTCTGTGATTCTTTCAGCAAAACCCAAGTATACTCTTGCAAAAGGGCAATTCACAAATACTTTTCCAATTACTTAAGTGAAGTTTCAAGCAAGACCACTACATAGTTTTACCACTTGTAGTTAAATCCCAGATGCAGCCAATGTCCAAAAATAAACTGACTGACTACTCTCCACCATCAATTGAGTGCAGGAGAACAAAAATGAAAGAGGACTAATGTCTTTGTAAAAACAAACCAAGCCAAGAAGAACTTGAAGCAAACTTACACAAATTTTATGTGAAGGATAAATACCAGATAAATAGAAATGTCCGTACAAGCCCAACGATCACTCCCAGACAAAAAACCAAAACACAAAACTGAGTGACTTCTTTGGTCATACTGTCCAGAGAATGACAGGTTAGGTTTGCATTCAACCAAACACCAGCAAGAAGTTGAATTCAGAACACAAATTTCAAACAAGTTTGCTACACAAAGGCAAGCAGCAGGAAACCCAAACCAAAGCTAATTAGAGATGATACCTTTTGTAACAAATAACATTAAGTGTAGAGATTTCTTTCGCTACCCTTTAGGGTGCGTGTGATAGCCACAGCACAGATTTAAGGAAATGCTTGTGGGAAAAGGCATGGTGGCTATTATTTAAACTGCACACTTAAATGCACGTGAAAAGCAACAAATTCCAGAGTGAATTTGAAATATAATGAAAACAAAGTTTCTTACCTGAAAATGTTCTGCTTCTTCGAACTCTAAGCTCACAGCATTAAGTACAGAAGTGGTTTTATTTGAAACAAAAACAGTGAGCAACACAGAGTCATCTGTCCACACCTTACATAAACTCAGAGTTAAGGCATCATTCTGACAAAGTTCCACTACTTCAGAGTGAGTGAGCTCTTCTAGCTCATCTGGTAAGGTAGGGATCAGCGGTGCTGTACTGGCACTTTCACACTGCGCACTTGAATGAAGAATTTCTATATTACTATCTGCAAACAAAGACAACTGTGACTGCCTGCTGTCTGAAAGTCTGTCATCCAGCCCATGGTGTTTTATTGACTGAGGTGTTTCAAATGCTGAATTATCTTCTACAACATCAGAACAACACAGCGAGACTTTCCTTAACCTCGTGTGTATACTTTCCTCGTGGTCTTCCAAATTAACAGGTACTGTATCAAGTAAGGGACGAAAATCTGAAGCTGCAGTATTTTGGAAGTCATACAACCCCTCACTATTTGGAGTTTCAATTATTTTTGATTTTCTTTTGAACTTCTGAGTAGCCATATCTGCTTTTCCCAACTGAAAAGAGAAAAAATGAGTGGAGAAGCTTCTAGCACAACACAGCTTCTGTTCACGACATACAACAAAGCAAGTAAGCAAGGAATCAATTCAGATGACAAATAGATTCCAAACATTTTAATGGATCCAGTAACAGGCCTTTCTTGTATTTCTTACAGGGTACTGGATTAGCCTACAGTGACTCTAGGCCTCTAAAACATCAACTAAGACTTTGTTCATGCTAAAAAAGCAAGCACAGAGAAGCATTTTCTAGTTAAACCAGTGGCAAATTGTGGAAACAGAGAGCAACTCTAGGTTCTGAATCAGATCTGCTCCAAATTTTGCTTTATCAAGTAATATCCAATCCATTTCAGGTCATTATTGTATTACAAAAGTAATTTTCAATTGTTTTTCAGTGACTTAGGGTTTCCTGCATTATTTTACCACAATGTTAATTGGACTTCCATTTGCATATAAATATCTGTAATTGTAAAAAAGGCAATATATAACTTTTAAACTGAGAAGAACCACTTACCAGACTGACACCAGCATTTGATCCTAACCCAACAAATAAAGTTGATGCTAACTGCTGCTTCTCTTTGTCTTCTTCAGAGAAGCTGGTGGCTTGATCAGACTGCAGAGCTGTCAAAGTTTGATCAGACTGATCACCCGTCTGTCCTGCTAATAAGCTGCCACAAGAAACAGTCGGTGGCTCATTTTCATTGCCTACTTTGCTTTCTTTCTTTGGAAGGTAGCCTTCTTTTCCCCATAGCCTGCGCACTCCCTCAAGTTTCAGAGTATTTGTCCTAAAAAGGCAAAAAAAAAAATTAGGATCAACTGTAGATACTTCACATTCAGAAAAACATGATGCCCCACTGAAGACCATTCCCAACTTTGGCACTCTAATATGCACAGCAAATACAAATTATTACTTTTTTATCTGAAGTTCTGTGTTAACATGTTGTTCTTTAGTTTTAAAGCACCTCATCAACGCTAATGTGGTCTAGGCTATATATCCTAAGTCAGCATCACATTCCTGCAGCCAAGGCAGCAGCTGACTGTGCTTGCCAGCTTCACCCAGTTTCAGATTGCTTTTATAATGTATTTGAATAATTTCTTAAAAAGTTAAAATAAACAACATAGTAACTGTCTTGCTCCCCAAAGATTCTTATGGGAATCTCTAAGTATATTTAAATAGTTCTAATTCTGGATTCCTTAAAAAATTACTTTAAAGTAATGAAAGAGACTACAAATTAGAAGAGACATAGGAGCTGTTTTTATGTCTAATTAAGGTATTCATGTTCTCAGACACCCTGAACTGTACCAGAGGTTAATTCAACAGACACGAGCTGAATGCTGCAAGTCTCACACCAAACAGACTCACTCAAGTTTTCCACACAAACTGGTTAAAGAACCTGAAAAATCTTGTAAATATGTTATGCAGGAAACCTTACCATAGTATAAAGGAAATTGTTTTGTATTAAACTATGAAAATGGAATTTATTTATGGTATTTTAAAATTCAAGGTGTATCTTATACTACAAATCCTAGCCTCAGTTTTATCTAAAATAGTTTCCTTAAAATTTCGCACAGCCTGTGCGAAACATAAAGAAGCCAGATGAAAACCTAACATAATTATGTAATGATCATATAATCCTATCCCAACTGTACCAACTTGCAGTTTGTGACAAAAGCAGAAAAATAGCCTTTCTAGTTACTTCAAAGATGCCATCTCAAATTGCTCTTACATAACCGAGGTTTCCAAGTTGAACTGTATTAATTTTAGTTCCAGGTAATGAAGAAGCAAAGACACAAGACACTGACAGGGACAGAAGCTTGAAGATACCTTGTTTCAAACACAAATTAACTCACTCTTTATGCCCTGTCTCAGCGCTATTACCAGATGTATCAGAACCAAAAGATAAACCAGCGGGTGACTGTCTGCCAGTGATGCCAGATGAGGACACACTTGAAGCAAATGATAATCTGTAAGGTTCAAAATTCAGAGCTGCAAGACAGAATCTTAAAATTACCATGATGCATAAAAAGGCAAGAAAGAAATCTATGTTTTGCAAAGAGGTCTGCTGTAATGCTGCATCTCTGCAGCTTCCCATTCAAGAGTCTATCCTCTCAAAAAATTGATGGCTCTGTTCTCACATAAAAATGTATTTATCCAAAACATATTCATATTCAATATTGCAATTAAAGAGAAACAGTGACTTTACAGCACATCACTAAAACATGTGCTGATTCTTAGTATTTGTACAGTGCTAGATCTAAATAAGTTTGTTATTCAAAACAACATTTGGAGTCCACAGCACTATGTCCAGGTATGCCTACTAGGCTTTGCAAGCAACACCCTGGGAGGGAAATCATTTTCAGTAAGACTTGCAAATTGCAATTCAGAAAAGTATTAAATTCTGGCAAGCCACACATGGCAAGCAAAGGGACAATATTACTTCCTGTATTCATTAACCTGCACAGTCCACATCTTCATGTAAAAGTAATTTTATTGTAGACAATATAGCTTACAAAACTGTTTTTAATTTCTCCACAGTAAAGCTGAGAAGTGTTTTAGAAAAGCTTTCCAAAATCAAATTGAATCGTTCAGAAGTGTCTGAAAGAAATCCTTACATCACTGGCTACGTTGAAGCAGACACATTTCTAGAGCTAACAAGTGAAAAAAAAACCCCAAAAAATGCACTACAGGTAAAATATGGGGGTATTTTTAATACCTTTTTCCTGAGAAAGTTTCTCCTCTTGTCTCTGGTGATGAGGCTTATATGGTGCTGCACCATGACCAAGTCCTTCAGCCACAAACCCATCCAGAAAAGACAAGGAAGCATCTACCTACATGGATAGGGAGAAAACAATAAAAATATTTTCTATGATTTTGCTGAATGTTAGCAGAACAATATTGGATCTTATCAACAAATCAAGATCCTCTGTCTCACAACTCCAAGTGTGATAACTACCAGTAAAGCTGATTTATTAACAGAAACTGTTAAACAAATATGTTGCAAAAGACTGAGTTAGAATCTTGTAATTTATGTGAACTCCTCTGCTACTGCTGCCTAATCAAAAATAAATTAAAAAATAATAGACTTGAATTTTCCCCAAATGGGTGCTCCTACTGCTCAATGAGAAACAATGAATTTAAGAAGAACTCCTCAAAAATTTCAGCAATATCAATATCTATTTTCTATCATTTCTTATGAACACCTCAGTGTCAATATCAGCAGTTCATAAACAGAAGACAAACCCCTTGAATCAAAAAATCAGCACTAATCCCTAAAGCAGGCCTAATTTGTCTTTTAAGAAAAAGCAAAAACCCTCAGTGTATGAAATCATAATTTTGTTAAAAGCTACCCCAGCTTGCTAAAACCACACCATGATTCTACATCTTTCAGTACAGGATTCTTTACATAGACCTGAAAACCTGTGTTTCTGCAAAGTCACTTGAAGCAGAGTAAAGACTGACACCAGTCAAAACTGTCAAATACCACTGATTTTGAAAACATGTTTTTAATCAAAATACTCAGCTCCCCAAGCTACAAAGCGGTTCACGAAGATGACCCCTCACAGCTGCCTTACCACCATCTCATTGCAGCTAGCGTCAAACGGAAGCAAGCTTTTCATCAGCACTTTGTCTTCAGAGAGATGCTTCAGTTCAAAGGCATATTGTCTCATGCAGGTATCCAGAGAGTTGCCAAATTCTTGGATTATTTTGTCAACTGTTTCTGAACTGGAGGTGTGTGATGCTATCTTGGTGACTGCAGCCATTATCCACAGCTTAGTTTCAGAAGCAACAAAGGTTTTCTTCAGCAGGCTGTGTAGCTTTGTCAAAATAACTTCTGGATCAACATCTCTGACAAGGCTGGAATATTCCCCCAGCACCTATTCACAAAGAACAGGCAAAGCATGCACTTAGTCACACAGAGCAGTACTTTCAGTTTTCAAATCAGAATGTGGTATTAAATAACACCACAATAAAATACACCTCCTGTCATCCAAGAAACTAGTATTTCAGCATATTCTCAATTATTTCTTTACTGTTTTCTTTTTAATATCAGAGGCTTGAAGTTAGCTTTGTTCTTACCTCAGCAAACTTCAAGTTTTAGCTTCCCAAATAGTTGTATTTAAAATAAAGCTCAACACAGCAATTAGCCCCTATGGGCCATGATTTGCTCACGCTGAAGCCTCTTCCTTGAGTAGAGGCTGAAGCTTACTCAAGTACCACAGTAGCACAATACTTGGCCAGTCACCCCCAAGGCTCAAAATACATTGCACAACCACATGTGGCCTAATTCTGACGGACACAAAAACACTTTCAGCATGTAGTCAGCTTCATGTGGCTGTAACAATTCAACAGTCACCAGCTTTCAAGGAAGCAAGTCAGCTTTTCTACAAGCTGTGACAAACTGAGTAGTCCTGGCAAGGTCGCCAAATTAGATTTCAGCATATTATCTTGGCTTTGAGTAAGAACAGAGTAATCATGACTAAAAGTTAAAAATAATTACTAAGACCAGCACCTCTGACAAGTTCCCTCATGTCTACGGATTCATTTTACCCACTGTCTACCTTACCCAACTCATAACTTGAAGAAACTTCTGTGGGTACAATGCATCTTCTTCTTCAAGTAATACTAAATAGGACTGTACTGCATATATCCGGAGCAGATCATCTTCCTTTCCATCATCAAATCCTAGACAGAAAACAATACACATTTTGTCTAAATACTTGATGAGAAGTGTTAAGGTAAAAGCCAGATGATTAAGGAATATGCTTAATTGTTCAAAGCACTGAGGGTGTCACTCACCTTCAGCCAACAGCCTCAGAAAGTTGTTTGGGATATCAGAGTGCACAGCATCACCCCCAACTGAAAACACAGCATTCATTGTTTGGATGAACCACTCATTGTCAGGGGCATACGTGTCCAGATGATAAGGAATGAAGTGCTAAGGCGTAACTTTTTCTTTACAGAGTGTTTCCTAAGGAAACAAATTTTCCACAGGCAGGTAGCTGCCTATCTCACCAATAAGCTCTGGGCCTGATAGTGAAATAGGCCTCATTCTAACTAAAGAGGAAATATTCCTGTGTCATTATAAATGGCTTCCTGTAAATGCTTATAAATCATTAAAAAATACATACAGAAAATCAGCAGCAGTGACTCTAACAGCCACGTCCACCTTATGCGTAAACCCTAATCATCACTTCTATCTTTCTGGCCCAGTTAAAGGAGATTTTCTGTTATTTCCATGGCAATATTTTATTCCTAAAACCAGTTCATCAGTGATGAGTTCTCTGATAGAAAGGTCACTCCCACAATTACAGAACAGAGCTGGAGGCATCTCTTTCCAAGCAGAGGTGTAAGACTTCAAAGTTTTAATTTAAAAACACAAAGTTTAAATGTCAAATTCCAAGGTCACAATAAAGTATTTTAAGTGTGTTGACTTACTATCAGAAAAATACAAGAAAGCACTGCAGACATCTCTGTCTGCCTTCTCTTACATGTGTTTTTTCTCATTTGAAAGAGTAGACAGCACAATTGTTAATAGTCCCTACTTCAAAGATAACCAAAGATGCTTTGAAAGGCATAAACGCTATGTTTGTCTTATGACTCGGGAGTTTCAGATTATAAGCAACATTTCTCAACCAGTTTAGAAAAATAAAAGGATATTTCTCAGCTAGTTCTGCTATTTTACCAACTAAGTTGATGATAGCATATTCCTCTTTGCTTTCTTTTAAGTAGTCAAGCATCTTCTGAACTATGACAATTACATTCTGTCCATTTGTAATTTTATAGAGGAGCTCTAAAGTCTGAAAGAGAAAGCAAAAAAATATAATTGCCTCTGATGACTCAAAAAAAGAAGCAGGCAAACAAAAACACTTTACTGTGATGCTTAATTGTCTTTCTCTGGCAAGACTTAAACAAGATACACTGCTCATCTCCACAGCTTGTCACATTAATATCATTCTAACTACCATCTCACAATCACCAAGACTCAGTATGTCTTTTATAAACTCAGAAAACCTGTCATTTGTCTTACTGAAGCCATCATTCAGCTTACTAAACCTATCCTTCATCTTACTAAGCTAGCTTACTTTATGTTTAAAAGTTCACTGACCTCCCTTTTAATAATAGGATCTGGATGATCCAGACATTCAATTATTGTCATTTGATGCTGAAGCGCCAGATTAGGATCCTGCTGAATAACGTAGGTCAGAGCCTTTAAACCTAGAATGGAAGTGATGGGACGTGGTAAGAGGAAGTATACTGTTAAGAACAAACTGAAAGCATTTCATGAATCTAGGTCTTCTTACCTAAGTATTTCAGGTTAATTTTGGGTGACAAAACAAATTTTCCTATGCACTTGGCAGCTTTTTCAAGTAGTTCAGATTTGGGATAAATTGTATAAATGGTTTGGACACATTCAAACAAGATGGCTGTGGGGGTGAGAGAAGAAAATGTGTGTGTAATTAATGTGCATTAAATACTGTTACAATGCAAAAACTTTTCACAAGTAAACAAGGAACTGCAGTACTGTCCAACCCCTCAACTAAATATAACTGCAGAGTATCTACTAACAGGATGAGAGACTATCTCCTTTAGATATATTTTAATGGGGTTTTTTATATAGGCTACATACAAATGCTTGTTCATTCTTTATACCTATAAATATTTTTATAGAGATGTCATTTTTGTAATTTGCCTTTGCTGTAGCATATACAATTTTCTATCCTTAAAGTTCTTAAAAAATTGAAGACTCCTATCCTCACTCAAGGGACAGTCTTTAGAAACCCAATGGGCAACTATAAAGAATTTGAGACAAAAATCACAGACCTGGTTTGATTGGAAGAGACCTTTAAGATCAACAAGTCCGACTATTAACCCAGCACTGCCAGGTCACCACCAAACCATATCCCTCAGCAACACATAGAATCATAAGGTCTGTATGTCTTTTAAATATGTCCAGAGATGGCAACTCCACCACTTCCCTGGGTAGCCTCTTCCAATTTTTCACATAGTATTTTCCAGTAGTTCATGTGACTTCTTAGAGACTACCAACAGCCAAAATCATCTCAAGAACACTGCAAGCATAGGACAGATGTTTTTCACTCAAGATGAATTCCCAGTAAGTAAGACTGTACAGCAAAGTGTCACTTGTTTTACAACTTAGTCCAATCAACTGTTCTCAAACTTTTCAAATACTGATAATTACATAAAATACCCTAACTCACCATATGTAATATTATGGTTTATCTCAGCTCTTCTTAAAGACTCATCTAGAACTTCATACATCAATTCGCTTGTCCTGTTTAACAAGAAAAAAGTTACTTGCGGCACTACCAAGGATGCAAGTCTTGTTCTGACAAACAGATGAAACACAAGAACTGAAATCCGTAACAAATTCACTTTACAGAATCACAGAGTCACACAATTATTGAGACTGGAAAAAACCTCTGAGCTTATCAAGCCCAGTGTGTGACCTGACATAACCACATCAGCTAGATCATGTAACTAAGTGCCACAGACAGACTTAAATGTCTCCAGGGATGGGGACTCCACTACTGGCCTGAGCAGTCCATTCCAGTGTCTGGAATGGACCCTTTCCATGAGGAAGTGCTTCCTCACTTCCAACCTAAACCTCCCTTGACACAGCTTCAAGCCATGTCCTCTTGTCGTATCACTGGGAGAAAAGTCCGATCCCCACCTGTCCACAACTTCCCTTCACATAGTTGTAGAGAGGGAGATGGTCCCCCACACAGAGTGTCCTCCAGTGTAAACAGGCCCAGATTCTCCTTACCAGATTTTTCCTCCAGGCCCTTCAGCAGCCTCGCTTCTCTGCTCTTGAAGCAAGGGGCCCAGAGCTGCCCAGAACTGGCCCCAGTACTCAAGGTGAGGCCTCACCAGTGCGCAGTACAGGGGGAGAATTACGTCCCTAGTCCTGCTAGCCACACTATTCCTGATACAAGCCAGGATGCCATTGGCCTTATGTGCCACCTGGGCACACTGGTGACTCATATTCAGCTAGCTGTCAACCAGTACTCCCAGATCCCTCTCTGCTAGGCCACTCTCCCGCCACTCATTCCCCAGTCCGTAGCTCTGCTGGGGGTTATTGTGGCCAAAAGGTAGGACCCTGCACTTGGCCTTGTTAAACTTCATCCTGTTGGCCTCTGCCCATTGACCCAGCCTGTCCAGATCTCTCTGCATCCACTCCCCCACAACTTGGTGTCATCTGTGATGGATGAGCTCAACAACACAATAAGTTTTCAGCTGTCAAAAGAAACCTTTAGAAGATAACACTTTCCTCAGTAATTGTATAAGAAATAGAAGAACAAGAAAAGGAACAGACAACTAGGTACTGACAAAATTACATCACTTGTTTTAAACAATCTTTAGACTTTCTCACAGACTCTTGGTAACACAAGTCCCAGAAAATATGTATTTCAAGCACATTCCATAATAAGGAACGGTTTAGCCAATCCAAAAGCTAAGAAACTAAGTTTGCAGTTTAAAAAAGATCTGTTCCCTACATCAGTTAATGACAAATGTTAAAAGCAGTTAAAAAATGAAATGCTTTTAAAAATAAAACAAAGCAGAAAGCTGTCCATAGTGTACAAGTCATGACTAAATTCTTTGTATTTTCAAAATATTAATTACAGAGAAAGCTCTTGTTACCTTGGATCATCTTTTCCTAACAGCCCCAATATTCTTAAAAGCTGAATTTGCAACCAGGGTGCTGGCACACTGTGATAGTTGAAGTCAACAGGAAGTTTTCCTCCCACTACCTGCTTTAGGATGGTTACAAAACTCTCAGTCAAGTCCTTGTATCCCGATGAGTTCTCCTACATAACAAAAAAGAAACACAGTTAAAATGTTTTGATAAAGCACTTCAAAAATAAAAATAATTCACAACTAGAGCAAGATCAAAATACCTACACTGATGCTTTTATTTCTTTTAAGCAAACTTCTATGCTCATCTCCAAACACTTGCAAACTCTTTGCTTTAAACCTATACTACTTTTTCACACATCCGCAAAAGAAGCAAATGCAACTGCAAGATTGTAAAAGTTAAAAAAAGTTACAAGCAAATGTCTTCAAACCCTTTAAAACACTGCAGAAGTCAGATCCTCTTAACTAATGATGACAGTAATGCTGAGCATTCAGGTCATGCAAGCACAAACACAGAGAACCAACACGAACACAGCACAGGTGACCATGATCGCATTTAGTTGTTAAGTTTTTTTCTGGAAAACTTCTGTACAGTGCAGTCTGTATGTAAAATAAATATCTAAAAAAAATAGTTCCTAAGTTCAGTTGTGCTTCTAACTCTACCTACCTTAATCATCTCAAGATAAATATGTAAAGAAGCAGCCATGACTCCAGCATCCCTGTCACATAAGGCTTTCCGGAACTTATCATGAATGTGCTGAACTTGGTTAGGAGCTATGAGATAGAATTTATATAAGGCTTGAACAGCTTTTCTTCGGATAATTTCCCTGAAGAGAATTGAGATTTACACAAAACAAAATGAGACTCTTGTGTATCTTAAGTACTACACATAACAGAACAACTGGCATTTGTTACTTATACAGTCATGTAAACATCTGTGGCTGGCCACCACATCATCACATTTTGGAGATAAATGAGAACCTATATTTTACATACTTGATAAGAAATGTTTTGTGAATATCATCTAAGTGAAGAAGTGACAAAGCAAATTTTAAAGCATAGCAGAGCTTGAGAAATTTGCCTCTGCTAACCTGTAATGGCACAGCTCCAAAAAAATACCTGTCTGCAAGTTAGTGAGCTAGCTCATGCTCCAGTTCCCTTTGTAATCAACAAAAAGCATTATGCTCTGTGCATAGGAAATTATAAATTAAGACTCAAACAATTCAATAGTATTGATATCTACAGCTACTTATCAACAACGTTTATAAAAAGAGCTTTATTTAAACAAAGTATCAGTGAAGTACTTCAAGGATCCTACTCCGTTTCTCCACTTACACAACAAACACTTTTCATCCACATATCTGTTAAAAGGACTAAGCAGGTCAATGCAATTTGATTTAACTATCAAAACTAATTAGGAAATACAGTAATACCTATCCAATACTAAGCCCAGTCTGCAAACAAAGGAGAAAAGAGTCCACAAGTAAAACTAGGAGAGAAACAGTTTTTGAAGGTAATTAGAAGGACTAAGTCAAAGAAAACACACCAGTTCACTAACATTCCCCACAAATTATGCTATTCAACCACACAAGGCCACATGAGATTTTGTAACTCAATACATACTTAGAATGCTGGAGCTTATCTTCTATTAGGGGTAGAACAGCTGGAATCATCTCTCGTGGAAAGATCTGGCTGACAACAGTTAACGCCATGCACACTTCTACTAGGTTGGTGCTCTGTAAGTCCTGTTACAATCATTGAAATAAGATAGAAATTTTTTATTTAGGCTTTTAAATTCCACACAGACATATCCCAAATCCTTCACAAGCAAACTGGACCTAGCCCACCTATAACAAGTGTCCTGCTGCTAGCCATTCCGGTGTCTGCTTGTCTTTGAGAGGTGGCAGCTCTAAGAAGGAACAAGCAGCTTCACATACTTGTGTTATAGAACTACTTTCGTATTTTAAACATATGTGAGATTAACATATAGAGCTACAATCAATGTTTGTTTACTGGTATAGTTTGATGACTGCAAAACTATGCTGAGTCCCCAGATGGATGAGTGGGATGAATCACTTCTTACAGAATTCAACAGTGTTCTCCCTAGTGCCTTTGATCTACCCCAAAAGAGTTAAGAAAAAAAAAAAGCTCAATAACATTGCCAATTTCAGATCTGCACACTGAAATAGGACAGTAGCTATTTGCTTAGAAGCAAATGTAAGTTACAGCTAACATTGCACAAAATAATAAAAATCAATCTGTCCCAAATACAATTTCAAATAGTAGATAAAGTTCACTGTAACCCTAAACCAAAGTTAAGTATGAATGAATTCCTGAAATATAAGACCAGAATTACTTTTCAAAACAAATGGAACAGGCAGAATTTCCAGCTGACATTACTTGTTCTGGCCATTTGTCCCAGACAGGTTTTAGTCCTCAGTTTAGTTCTCTGTGAAGTCTTATTTTGCAGTTTTTATTATAGCCTTACTAGTTTAGTAATTTTTAGAATTTATAAAACAGCTTTCAATCACAACAAAATGAGCATCTCCTTCAGTCTGTAATTTATGTTACTTTGGCCCACTGTAATACAGAAGTAATCACTACACAGAAAGAATTGCAGTAAGTCAGAATTAGTCCATGTAAGAGGCAGTAATACGCAACATGACATCTACAAACACCATTCAGGAACAGATTTTCAGTGTCACTCCACAGCATTATTTCTTTTTTCTATTAAAATTCTCAAAAGAACTCAAAGCAGCCAACAGACACTTGGCGTCAGCTAAAAGCAAAAGTTTACTTTGAAATACAAACGCATGGCTCTTCCTGGAGCTGAAAACATGTACTACAGGCACATCTAATAAAGGAACTATTACAGTGCGTCTCCTTGGGAAAAATGGTAAAACACAGATTCCACAGGAGGAATTCTGAGATTAAATTCAAAAGTCAGTGAATGTCATTTCAAATTTTCATGACTGACCAAAGAAAAAGCAAGTTGAAGACAGCAAGATAGAACTAACAAGTACACAGCTTAGCTGTTGTGCGACAAAACAAACAAAGGAAGAATTGGTCCAAGTTTAGTTTACCTCCAGACCTCCAAAAACACTGTACCTTCACAACTGTGTTCACAAGTAGAAGCAGCAATTCATGATTTTCATGTAAAAATAAAGAAACTGCCAAGTAACCTACAAAAGAAAGCAGCCCCTGTAATATTGTCAAGCAAAAAGTAATTACAAGATGAATAACTTAAGTCTGTAATTCCAAAAATGTTAACTCAGGCAATTACAAAAACCCAGACACAAACTGCTGCATGAGCTGCTCATGCTTTAAATATAAAATCTTTTCTTTCCAGACAAACCAGTAGAATTTAAGTTGCAGTAAAGATCAACCAAAATCAGATCACTTTTAAGCTGTGAAAGAACTACGCAATATTGTGCAACGTTATAGAGATGGGCCAAAAGCACCATGAGAAACCACCTCCTGAAAAACTACACAGAATCACACAGAATGTTAGGGGTTCGAAGGGACCTTGAAAGATCGCCTAGTCCAATCCCCTTTGAAAGATCATCTCCAGTCATCCCCCCCAAATAGAGAACTAGTACATTCTCTGCATGAAGCATATTATTTCTAGACCACACAGATGCACTTTCTTAGATATACCTCTTTTCAAAATAGGTAGTTTAAGTAAATACTGCATTCATTCTGGAATATGGAAGAGTAAATTCACCATCCTTTGCCAAAAAGCCTTTTGTTAATTTTTTAGCAAGACAGAAACAATTCCAGAATCCCAGAAAAGAAACTTGCCAGAAACCTTTATAATTCATTTCATTTTAAACCAGAAGTGAAGAGATGGGGAGAGTGTGCCACAACTTGTGACAATGCTTGTATTACAGAGATGGATGTTAGAAAGGTCTTCATTCATTCAGGGCTTACAGATCAAAATAAACAACTCAGATATACATAACTGTACTGTCCAGGCTATCAGATTCACATGCCTGGGAAACTGTGGACTTGAGCAGCTCCACACACCTGCAAAAACAGCCCACTGGGTAAAAGAGTAACCCAACTCAATTGGATCAAATAACAATTCCTTAATACAAACATGGGTGTATTGCACAAGGAACAGTCAGGGTCCTGCTCAAGTATCGCATCCAGCTGTAAAACAACAACGACAAAACCACACTCTGTTGATAGCATCGTTTTACCAGATCAAAGCTTAAAGGTCCTTCGTGCCCAGAGAAATTTAAACCACCAATTTTAAAAATAAAACACAATGCTGCTTCACCAAAGCCTCCTCAAAAAGAGTCCTACAGAAAGGTCTCAAACCAGTTAATAACAAGACACTTACAGAGATCACAAAGTCTTCTTCAAAACAGCATACCACCCACCCTCGCAGGTTTTGTTAATCCCTAAGCAGAGCACCTGCTCACTGGCTTATAGGGGATAACACAACTTTACATCATCACTTGTAATGCATTCTCTCAGAAACTGGAATACATGAGTGGATGATTCAGAAGAAATTCCAACAAAGGCTATCAAACAAGCGTATCCCACAAGACACTGCATTTTTCTGTGCATGCAAGCACAGTATTGCTTGAAGTTAAGCCTTGTTCTCTGCAAACAAGACAACATGTCTTCAGTAGGCAGCTGAAGCAGCAACTGCAAGGTAAGTCTCCAGATAGCTGACATCAACTTCAAACTAAACCCACCCAAAGCAAGTTAATAGCCACACAGGCAGGGAAGGAAATCACAACAGCAACTTCAAAAAAAACATGAGCTAGCCTTTCAGGCTTCCTCAGGAGCTTCTACACCTTTAAGGATCTGTATGTATGAGCATCTCCCTATTTGCTTCCTTTCCTACAACTGCTATGAGACTCAAAAATCCTAGAAACACCAAAACAGAAAATATTTGTCTGATAAATGTCAGACATGAACATCTTTGCCTAATCTTGTACTACAGCACTTCACAGTGAAGCCAGATCCTGACAGCTTGATGTGTTATTTTACGTAAATTACATGCTCATTGGTGCTGCCTTTCAAAACAGCTAAAGAATTGATGAATTCATTTCCCCTGACTTCTGGTTTAGGAGTGCAAGACTACAAAACAAGACCAAGAAACCAGAATAGCATTTTAAGTCAGCTGTAATTTTAAAGAACTATAAATCCTAAGAAAATCTTACATTACAGATTGAGAATATAAAGGCTGCAGATCTATGTACATACCAACTCGTTTCTCCAAAAGGCTTCCTTGCTGTGCAAGCTTGATTGCATGGATATAGCCAAAAGAAGACTCATACCCCAGCATTTCACAGTAGATTAGTCTCACCATACATTCTTTCATCATCTTCTGAAATAAATTAGTGAAAATTTTAAGTCAGACATGGTTTATGCTCTTCTTCATTGCTCTAATAAAGTACAGGCCTTTATCTGATAGAAACATGTGCATTCAGATGCAGTCTCTAAAAATCAGGATACCTCTAACTCTTGCTTTGCTGTGAACCTCTTCATGCAAATCAGTGCTACAAGAGCGCAACTCAACTTTTACTATCATTAAAGATCATCTCTTATTTTGATCAGTGCCCATGTGGTCAACATTAATTAAGACTAACATAAAAAACCAAATTACTGAAAGTGTTAGGTTATCACATTGCTAACACAGATTACTTTTTCCTATACTACTGTAGTGGTCTAGCTGTAGTGGAGTGTTGTGGGGGTCCTTATCTGGATCGCTATGTGTCCCACCTGGGTCACCACCCATGTCATGAGTCAGAGACCTCAACCATATTTCAACCAAAAGTTCTCATCTAAAGTTTCAGACACAGGGAGGGCTTAACAAAACCGCTTATGAATCTGCATGCAATGAACAACTTAAACCCGTATTTCAAACTTTCCTGCAGAAAACACTCAAATTAGACTCACAGGTTCTACTCAGCTTCTACACCATAACAACTGTGCTGACCTAGGATGCATTTCCACTATACTGGAGGTAAAAATTTCTTTTTCCCTTCAGCAATTCACACTCATGCCAATGAGATACACAACTCAACCATCAGATAACATCTGATGGAAGCAGCTGATCACCAGCTTCTCCCTCTGCCTTATACCAGAAGCTACAGAATGAGAGACTCTGTATGTGACACTGGTAGTTTAAGGACATCAAGCTAAGACACGATGTCCTCGCGATCTGAACTGTGCTGCAAACACTGGTGCCTTCTGCTGATTTGATACCCTGGGACAGGCTGTACACTCCCTCTGGCCGCCAGAGTGAGGGCACCGTGCCTCGTTCCTTGTGCCCTGCTGCTCTCGCAGCTGCTGCAACCCGCAGAACTCACAAGCGTTGTGCCGGGGGCTGATACTGTTGCTTTCAAGCTGGTTAGTTCCTGCTGGATTAACTTTTCTTCTTCCTGTAATAAAAATTACACACTTACTTTCATCCCGATTTTAGCAAAACACGAAACCAAATTCGAAGAGGCTACATTGATTTAACAGCGCTATAGTGGGGTAGCGGGGCAGAGAGGTGAGGCCGGGGCCCACCG